>JBCEWC010020363.1:0-10966 GCA_038996855.1 Solanum aculeatissimum
AAGAAATTGATTATAAAATAATTATTCACAATTTTGCATCTCAAAAAGCTAGAAAAATAGATTTTAAATAAAAATTATATAATTTCTTTGTAAAAAAAATTAAGGCCTCTCATTAAAGTTTCGCTTTAGGCCACAGATAGTGTTGAGCCGCCCCTGTAGAGAGGGATTTACAATAATGCATAGCTTTCATAGAATTTCCAACAAGTTTCATAACATACTTGATAGGCCCTTATCAGTCACAATATTCATGAACTTGCATACGTATAGTAAAACTTTTTCATCATACATGAGATACTTCATCATATGAGCTTAATTCCTTAAACTTAGTAGGTTCATGTATAAAGACTTAAAAATATGAAATTCAAGAGTAACATGCATGAACAGGGTAAAACATAATCACTTGAAACCATTTCAAAACAACTCACCATAATCATTGAGAAACCCTAGTTAGGACATCATGAAAATCATCTCATAAACATGATTTATACAGCCCATAATGAGATTCAAAGACCCATAATAATTTAAGGTAGGATATTTTCCAAAATCTATCAACTCATGCAATTAGATGGAAATATGTACTCATTTGAATATAATATTCACGATTAAAACCAACATATAACATTTAAGTAAAGATTAATAAGCCCCATTTAAGAAATCATCAACCCGATATAGTAATGTAAAGGGCTCATATGCATTTCAAATCAATAAATGACAATTTCTAACATGAATCATGCATATGACTAGGAATAAAAATTACTCATAATGGAATAAATCTTGAAATTAGAGGATTGAGTTGAGAAGGGTTTTGGACTCCATGAGTGGAAGGATCTATGGATGAAGAAACTCACATACCCTAATAGTTTTGAGAAAAGATGAGAAATGCTTGATGAAGCTTCAAGTTACCTTGAACCTTGGCCTTCAATGGAGTGGTCTTAGAAACCCTAATATTTAGGATGAATTTAGAAGAGAAGACTTGGGAGTTTTTTAGAGGAATTAATTTTGTTATTTTAGTGAGTGAAATAAGCCTAAAATGGTGAAATTTTCAAGTATACCCGTATATAAGGGTTCAGGAATTTATCCTAATTGCCCTTACTTAAATATGATATTCTTTTAAAAAAATGTATTGTGGTGAAACCGGAGCTTGACACGGACTTGTTCTAGTGTATTTCATTTTTTTGCAAATTTTAATTTTCCTCTATTTTTGCCCTGGGACAAGTCTCCATCATTTTTATACTGAAATGGACACTTTTCACGATGCGAAGAGGTCGCAGACCCCTCTGGAAAGTGCAAAAAAATTGTAAAAACTTATATTTCGATATAGCTGACTTAAAAATCTAATGAGACCATTTTGTCACATAATATTTTCTCCCGATCAAGAATATAGCCTCGGATTTGCCAAAAGACACACGGATGATGTGTTATGCAAGACATCTATTACTAAAGGATTCTAAGTTACTTTGGAAGGTATTACAATATCTCCCCTTGGGAACATTTGTCCTCAAATGTGAATAGAGCTGGCATGAATAAAGTGGAATAACATCTACCAACCCATTACGAACTCCATAATGTAAGTCAAATTTATTTTCATAAAAGTTTCAAAGTCTTTAGCAATGAACATCATTTCAAATGCGTAAGTAACATATTTACATAATTGCACATGAAACTTCAATTAAAACCTACTCCATGAGCATGCATGCACAATAAGCAATAAGTCAAGGCTAAATTAAATGATGCATGAGGATGAACATGAATACTAGCACATTTGCCAACATCTTGACACAACCATTTACACAAACATCAACTATAGCACCACAACCATGAAACTATTTAGCTCCAACCATTACCATATTCAAAGGAAGATTTAAATACCAAGCAAAGTACTTCGAGCTCTTTCCCTTGCCTTCCTAGCAGCCATCAGACAATCCCTCTTCTTGTGTCCCAACTCACCACACTCCAACAATCTTCTTGTCATGATTAAAACCTAGGGCATAACTGTAACATGGTAAATAAGACTTCTGAAGGAACCTCAAACTAACCCCTTAGCATATATCAAGAATTCAAGGAAAATAATCACAAGATCAAGCATAAGCGAAAGCAACCGATCCTGATGTGGTATTCTTGAAATGAGACTATTTTTCCTCACCATCCTAAGCCCTTTATTTTACGCGATCTAAGAACTTCAATAATGTTCATGGTATTCTTTGAACAATTGATACTGATGTGGTACATCTGCATAACAAACATAGAGTAGAGACACTAATTTAGTTATAACACTTGATGAATTTTTCTGGAGACATCAACCTTAATTTATTTTTTTCCCTCAGAAGTTGGAATTTTGTCGAATCCATATGTGTTATCATCTGGAGGATGGTTAAGCATGATTCTTCTCCTTATTATTGCATGAATAACTTTTTAAACATCTATGTTAATGAAAAGATGCATGGATGTTGATCCAACTATAACAAGTTATTCGAAAAACGGAGATTGCGCATTTGGAACAATAAGAAGAATATTGGTCTCAGTTTTTATGAATCTAGAACTTTACATGGTTGCAACTTGTTTTCTTATTCTTTCGCGAGAAAACTTGCATAATGTATTCCCAAATGTGAACTATGAGTTTTGGGGACTCCAATTTGGTGAGAAACAAAGTTTCTTATTTATTGTTGCTCTTGTCATACTTCCAACCATGTTGTTAAAGAACATGGCATTCTTGCATATATATCAGCCTTTGCACTACTAATGTCTCTCATCATTATTGGTTTGAATTTTTGGACAGCAATGTACGATGGTATTGGGTTTCATAAAAGTGGAGTAGTGGTGAATTGGGGTGGAATCCCTAAATCATTTAGCTTATATGCCTTCTGTTACTGTGCTCATCCTGTTTTTCCAACTCTCTACATTTCAATGAGGAACCAAAAGCAATTCTCTAAGGTAAACTACACCATCAACAAAGCTATATATTTTTCATTATCATTCCTCTATCAATTTATTTATGTGGCACTTTTCATTTTTCAGAGTCAATAAATTTAAGTCATGAAAAATGTTCAAATATTTTGAAATAAAATTTATATATACTCCCTTCATCCCATTTTACGTGGCACTCTTGGACTTGGCATGACGTTTAAGAAAAAAAGGAAGACTTTTAAAATTTGTGGTCTAAAATCATTCTTAAATATTTGTGTGGTTGAGAATAATTTCCTTAAGGGTAAAAAGGGAATTTTAAAGATAAATTGTTTCCAATTAAAGTAAGGTGACATTCTTTTTGAGACGGACCAAAAAGGAAAGGGTGCCACATAAAATGAGACGGAGGGAATAACATTTTTAAACTACGTAAAAGTACTAGTGAGTCACAATAATTAGCAATTCAAAAATATTAAAAAGATATATCAAAAATTTACTATATAAGATACATATGGTTGGATCTCAAAATTCTAAAAGTTCCACATACATTAAGATGAAGGGAGTATGAAGAAGTATGTGACTTTATTAGGTCTTAGGGATAGAACTACCCTTGTAAAGCTTTTTTAAGGTCGCTTGTTCAATCCTTTCTAGTGACGTAATTATATTTTCTTCACATTGTAATCATATAAAATTTATTAAAATATAAATTTTATAATATTATTCAAATTATATTAAAGTCAAAATATATCAGTCCAAAAATAAATACTGTGGATTAACATAATTGGGTTAATTAATTAAATCCAATGAAATATGGATTTAATTAAAAGTCTAAATTTATTTATTTGGGCTACAAAAGATGACCCATTTTATTAGGCCCAATATCTTCTCATCCTAGAGGCCCACTTGACACCACGTGTCAAATGACGTGGCATGCCAAGTCAAACAAGAAAGTCAATAGGATCACACCATGTGTCAAAATGACATGGAATTCCTATCTCAATCAAAGGCCAATAAAAATATACCACATGTACAAGTGATGTGTCCCAACCAATCAAATATCGCCATGTCACTTGAAAGGAAACCTATTCCTATCACTTTTTCTGTGCCATGTCACCTTAAATCTAATTGGCGAAGAGAAAGTCTGATTACATCATAACTCCTCTATTCTACAACTATATATAGGGGTCCTCATAATTCAAAATTCACATCAAGAATTCTAACAAGAAGCTAGAGAGAGCTCGTGGATCAAACGCCACAAATTTCTCTACAATAATAAGAATTCAAGAAATCAAGCATTCAAGTTCAAGGATGCATCAAGATCAAGATCACCGGATTCAAGAACAGCCCGAAAGACCTTGGATTCAAGTACAAGTCGAGATCATGTTCAAAAATAAATCCATATCAAGTTCAAGTTCACGAATGCATCAAGATCAAGATCACCAGATTCAAGATCAAGCCCAAAAGCCCTTGAATTCAAGTACAAATCAAGTTCAAGAACAAATTCATATCAAGTTCAAGCTCAAATTCACAAATCAAGATCAAGACCGCAAGATTCAAGAACAACCCCAAAAGCCTTTGAATTCAAGTACAAGTCAAGATCAAATCCATCAAGTTTTTTTTTTCAAGATTCATGATCAAGCTTAAGAGCCCTTGAATTTATATTTGAAAAGGAAAATTAGAGGATTCATAGAGAATGTAAAACTCACTCCTTGAAATAAAATACAATGATTGTTGCAATATTTTTTGTCCCTTGAATAATATTTTTTTGACCTAAAATTTTATCGTTATACAAATTCTGGCATGTTCGGTAGGACAATCTCTACCTCTCATCTCAACTTTTCAAGCATCAAAGAATATTGAAATGGCTTCTAAGAAAATATCCCAATCAACTTCCTACAAGGTTGTTGATTCCAAGTTCTCTGCTGAAGTAGAGGGAATCCGTGGTGTTACTTTTGGAAGTGTTGGATCTATTACAAGGAGCAAAGCTACTATGCTAGGACAAAAAACACTGAGGATGTCGTCCACACCAACTCCTAAGTTTTGATCTTTAACCCTAAAGGGATCAAGGTCCTCTATAAATTCTTTAGAAGAAGGAAGTAGTTTTGCTGAGAAATTCAAGCAAACTTTAGCTCTACTCGAAGTGTTTGGTTCCATGAACTCTACCTCAAGGAAAGATCGTGGCTCATCCAACAAATTTTCTTCATATTTTTCACGTAATGTGAGCCCTCTGAAGGTCATTTTTTGCAATAATCCATGCTTCTCTCCAATGCCTCCAACAGTTATGCAAGTGATGACAACTAATGCTTCATCCATGGAGGAACAACTTACAAATCTGGTAAAGATGATTGAAGGATTGACCAAGCATGTGCAGCACCAAGAGTCTCGCATCGATAAGTTAATCGACAGGGTAGATGGCTTACTATATGGGGAATCCAGCGATGCACCGGAAAGGGAATTTAAATTCAAGAGACTGAAAATCCTACGAAGCAAACACCATCTATCAAGAAGATGTCAATTTTTACTGAAGGCATGATCTCGCTCGATCAATTAAAAGAATTCATTGAAGGATCTATCAAAGACAAGTATGAAGTCTCCGCTAAGTCTTCCCATATGTATGTCAAGTCTTACACTGCAAGGATTGATAGCCTTAAAATGCTTGCCGGTTATCAAACTCCAAAATTTCAATAGTTCGAGGGCAAAAGAAATCCAAAGCAACATGTTGCAAACTTTACGGAGACGTGTCATAATGTTGGGACTTATGGAGACTATCTCGTCAAATAGTTCATCTGCTCCTTGAAGGGAAATACCTTTGACTGGTACACAGATCTCGAGCTCATTCTATTAACAATTGGGATCAACTAGAGCATGAGTTTCTCAATAGCTTTTATAGCACAAGGCGCACAGCGAGCATGGTAGAACTTATAAATACTCGCCAAAGGACGCATGAACCAGTCATCGACTTCATAAATCGATAGAGAAATGCGAGCCTCAATTGCATAGATATATTTAGTGAAGCTTATGCTATTAAAATATGTATCCAAGGAATGCATTGGGGCTTCTCTCCATCTTACAAGGAATCGTGTCAAAATCCTTTGAAGATTTGGCCACTCGAGCTCATGATATGGAGTTAAGCATGTCTTCTGTAGGAAAAGATATGACGTCTGTCCATGATCCTCGTAAAGGAAATGATAAGCAAGAATAAATGAAATAGAGCAAATTTATGCTTAAGAATGATAACAAGGAATCCATGAATGTAAATGCATCGCCGGTGAAGTTCACCACAAAGGAAAGTAGGATGCAAAGTATGAAGATAACTTATCAAGGGCGTCCAAATCAAAAGTTGACTTTAAAAGAGATACAAGAAAAAGAATACCCCTTTCTGGATTCTGATGTTTCTCAAATATTTGATGAATTGGTTGAACTAAATATCATCAAATTACCAGAGATGAAATGCCCCAATGAAGCTAGAAAGTTTGACGATCCAAACTATTGTAAATATCACAGACTTCTGGGTCATTCTCTCGAAAAGTGTTTTGTCTTCAAGGACAAAGTTATGCAATTGGCTTGAGAAGAGAAAATTATCATTGATGATGAGAAAACTATTTTTAACCAAATCTCTATCATTTTGGCTCGCTTGACCCAATCCAAATATATACCTCTGAAAAAAAGAAGTCATTAGAGCCCAACAAAATCCAAATTGATAGAGATGATGATGAAGGTTGGATTCTCGTGACTAGGCGAAGACGTAACAAACCAAGTTCACAAAGAGAATCATCTAAGCAACCAACAAGAGAAAAGATGGTGAGAAGACCAAAGAAGAAATATTGAGTCACTCATCTAAAGAAAGAAAAAGTAAAAGTACATCACTACCATAAACCACGATGTCCCGTGACTTTTGGATAGTTCTTACCAAGTTGGTTTCATACTAAGACTATCCAAGATGATTATAAGGCATCATATTTTAACACCGACAAACGAGAAATAGTAAGAGAAATAGTAGGAGAAACTTCATCAAAGATGTATCTTATGAGCAAAGAAGAAGCAGTGGGGGAGACTCCATAAAAAATATCCCCCTTATCTTCTGAAAAGCTCATAGAACCCTCTCTTCAAGAAGTGCATGCATGAGACACAAAAATCACATTTACAGATGATAATCTTCTATTTGGTGAAAAACTACTTAATTTTCCTTTGTATATGGTGGGTCACGTTCTAGAGAAGAGGATAAACAGAATCTTGATTGATAAAGGGTCTGGAGTTAGCATTCTACCTATCCATACATTGAAAAAAGTGGGCATCACTACTGAGGAACTTAGCAAAAGCCGCCTATTAATACAAGGATTCAATCAAGGGTGGCAAAGGTCTATAGGCTCCATCAAGTTAGAAATCCATATTGGAGATTTGTGATTTAGTGCATGGATGCATGTGATCGATGCAAAGACTTCATATAATATCTTTCTTGGTAGGTCTTGGGTTCATGAGAACAAAATTGTCTCATCCATCTTTTATCAATGTTTGAAGTATTTTCAAAATGGAATTGAAAGGAAAATAGTTGTTGATGATAATCCTTTCACTGAAGTTGAGTCAGACTTTGTTGATGCAAAATTCTCTATGAACAATTACGTGATGAAGGAGGCAAAACTTGACGATCTCAAATCAACCAAGTCCAATACACTTGCTGACAAAAGAACTGATGTGGTTGTTGAAAAGGTCAAGGCCAATATTTGGGAGCTTGATTCCTGCCAAATAAAGGGAAGATCATACCCTCAAAAAAGAAGTCAACTTTTGTACCCCGCTATGTTCCAAAGGTAAAGAAAGAGGGGGGACCATCATCTAACATTCAAGGAAATATACTAGGAGGACTGACTCTTCCTATCAAACATATTGATGCAATAAACTTGTCTTCAAAGCTGGTAGGAAAGCTTGTGGCTCAAAATCTACCTCAGGATATGCCACTCCCTAAAAAACATACAAAAGGGTTTGATCCAAATAATTACAAGTTACTTGCAAAGGTCGAACACAACCCTAATGAGCCATCTAAATTAGGACAACTCCCATCAGATGATATCACTAGGAAAGCACACAAGGGTTTAGGCTTTAGCCAACCATCGCAATCCGCATCTCCAAAAGAAGAGCAAGCAATAATTATATGACCATCGAAGATGAGTTTGCTTCCTCTAACAAAAGATCTTCTGTCTTCGATCGACTTGGAAAGCCCACCATAAGGACTTCTATATTTGAGAGGTTGGGGACATTCAATAAAAAGAATAAGAAGCATCAAAGTAGTTACCTTAGGATAACGACACTTGCTCCACTTATTCAAAAGGGTATCCAAAGCACAATTCCCTTTAGGATGAAGCCAAAAGTGGACTCATGGTTTCATGTGAAGAGGCACTAAAAGTGAGCACTCACACTGTGGTTTACACTAAGGAGCACGAGGAACATGAATAAAGTGTAGGCTCCTTGTATCATATTATAACCTTGAGTGAGCATGATAGAGGTTCAGAATACATTGCTTGGTGCTGTCATATATAATTTTCAATGACTATGATCCACTAGAAGAAGATGATGTTGGAGATGCTCTGCCTGAACTAGAAGAAGGAGTGAAGGCCATGATAGATCCCTTAAAGGAAGCTAACAATGGTACTGATAAAGACACAAGGATGACTTACTTGAGTGTCTTTCTAGAAGCTGAATAGGAAAAGAGATGAAACAATAAGATTTGTCGTGATTACACTCATCTAATCAACGTGAACAGATCAAGGGATAGTTGTACTGGGACAAGGTAAGGGTTAGTAATGCGAAACCCATAGATGGATCAAGTGGCGTTGAAATTTATCTAGTGCCAGAATCAATGGGCTAGGTAAACATAACTTATCTGTTCTGCATGCTACACACTAGAAAAGATTACAATTATTTGGCCACACTAAGGAATTCATGGGGAACATAATACCCTAGTTACTTCTCTCACTGAATTTACAATACTTGTACTTGACTATTTGATACTAGTTTAGGTTTAATTATTGATTTCTACCAACCCCCACCCCCCCCCCCCCCTCTTTGAGAAGTAAGTTGATTAATTCATCCTAATTTCTTTGATTACTCCAAGTATAGACCTTATTCCTCATGGGATCGACCCTAATCGTTGGTAGGTTCTATATTTGAATAGCGACTACTTATACCATAATTGAGAGGTGTTGTTTGGGCATGATCAAATTTTTGCGTGTTTTCGGGGAATACAACTCTTATATTGGTTTCATTAGGGTGATTTATGAGTTAATCCTTATTTTCCTTATTTTTCCTACTTTTGTTGTTTTTGTTTCAGCATATAGGTGTAGTGTATGACCAATACTCGTTGTCGACGCAACCCCTTGGCTCCATTTGATCTAGAGATCCAGAGAAAGTTATAAAGAATGACCCAAGATAACACCAATAATGCTGCAAACATTGTACTTAATTTGAATTACCAAGACCCACCACCACCATAAGGCCAATAAGCAGCTGTTAATGGGTGAAATACATATCGACTTGAACCTATGACAGTGGATGTCACCAGAGCTATTGTGTTACCTCCTTTATCGAAAGATACTAAGTTTATCATATCGAGAGGGATACTACAAATGTTGCATAATAGAAGGTTGTTCATAGGCTTACCATTAGGGGATCCACATAACCATTTACACAATGTTCTGCAAGAGCAAGATGGGAAATTGAAATCTATCCATGGATACCATTGGGCTCCGTATCTTCTCATTATCTCTCACACGAGAAGTGACAATGTGGTTATCTGAACTTTCACAAGGTTATATCACAACATGAGCAGAAATGCAGAAAGCCTTATTAGAAAAAGGTATTTTCCCATGTTAAAGAACCTGAAAATGAAGTTGAAGGATCAGAAAAATAACTTTGAGCAATTTCCTAGTGACTCGATAAGTATTATATAGGAGTGGTTCACAAAGTGCTTGAGAAGTTTTTGAGACCACAAGATTGTTGACGATTTCTTGGTGGAGATCGTCTATTAGGCATTGGATGATTATTGCAAAGCAGTGGTTGAAACCATAATAGGTGCTTCATTCTTGGATTGCACCTTCCCAGTGGTAGTTCAAAGACTGGAAAAGGTGGTAAAGACTAACTGTGTATGGGTCATAATGGAAAAGTCAATGACTAAGAGCTCATTCTCAGTCAGTATGAATTCGAAGCAGGCCAAGATCAACGAGGATGTGATGCAAGAGTTAGCATAGATTAGTACCAATATAGGCTTGCTAATTAACCAAACTCAGGAGTAAGTAAATGCAATTACTCATTAGCCACCACGTGCATCCATCTATGAGGAGCCGTATTATGAGGAGGACATTTGCTTTATGACTGATCAAATGAGAGGCTTTTGGACCACGTCCAAGGGTCCAATCAAGACTATTGGCACTAAGGTCAATGAAATCAAGGTCAAACTAATAACAGGGATAATGCATGCAGGTAGAACAATCGAGGCAGTTACTAGGACAAAAATAGGGGACAAGACAAAGATGGTGATTGGGGTCACAAAGATGGGTATCAAAATGGCCCGTATATTCCACCATATGGTTGTGATTTTAGGGCTGGGAGTTTGTACATCGAGGAGATATTTGATAAATTGTTAAAAAAGGTTGATGCACAAAAAGAGACCTTGAAGAGGCCAAAAGCTGACATTTTAGGTATTAATAAGAAGATTAAGTCTCATTCTATGGCTATTAAGTAGTTGGAGCAATAATTTAGACAGATGCCTGCACAGTTGAATCAGCATTAGAAGGGTATACTGCCAAGCAATACAGTATAGAATCCAGAAAATTATGGGCAATGTATGGTAGTGACGACACGAGGTGGTAAGTAGACGATCAACCCAATAATATTGGTATATAATGATATGGTTCATGAGGAGACGATAGAAAGCAAGGATGCAGAGACTACAGATGAAAAGACAAAGGATGGGGTGTCACAACCTGGATAAAGGGCCTAGATGTGACATGGTGAAAGAAAACTCGAAGGTCCTCGATCAAGCCATCATAGCATCATCACACACATCATTAGTTCG
>JBCEWC010020364.1:0-10965 GCA_038996855.1 Solanum aculeatissimum
TGGTGCAGAGATAGAGTAACGAGAAGGACACATATCTGTGAAATAAAATTTTCCTCCTCTTTCTTTCTGCTTTTGTTTCGCCTTAAATTTATTTTAGTGAATTTTAGATTCAGTTTTATAACAAAATTATAATATTTTGACTTTAGGAGAATTGTTGAAATTGGTGTTGGGTTCCCATAACTACTCTCTACTCTATTTCATTTCTCAAAATTATAAAAATGTTGGACTTTTTTGGAGGAATTCAAATTTAGTTGAGCTTCGATACAAATATAGTTAAATTTTTTTATAATGATAGTGTTTATTTAAAAAATTTATGACTATTATTGTGAGGTGTTATTATATATGTATATTGATATTTGACATCTAGATCACATTTAACTGCTATAAACAAAAGTAAACAAAATTATCTTTTTGTACCTTTGGGGTTATAGACGAACAAAATACTTATTGAATTTAAAATTGATCAATTGAATTTCATATTCCGTTAGTTAAAAATTTCAAAGACTAATATATTACCAATAAACAAAATCATAATAGGCAGTATTGTACTGATAAAAAAATAAAATTTAAGGATCATACGTATTTGATATTGATTGAAAAATTAATTATTTTACATTTGACATAAGAATTCTATAATTATAAGTTGTTTTGTAAATTTCAATTTATTAGTGATAATGTACTGCTTGAATTGACTAAAAAAAAATTCCAAATTTTCAAAAAAAAAAAAAAAAGATTCAATAGCTTTCTCTTAAAGGTTGTCTAAGAGCTTAGAGACCGTTTGGTTACTAGTTAGAGTTATACGGGTATTAGTTAGGTAAGATTTAGTTATACAAATATTAGTTACATAGGTATTATTTATGTAGGATTTAATTATGTCATCATGAGTAGAATCGATCTTCAAAATATATGTCATATGCGGCCATCTAAAGTTGTTAGCATAGTTCGTTTACACACCTCAACTAGGATTAATACTTATTGAATATCTCTATCAGTAAAAAATTGAACCAGTTAAGTATTTTTTGCCTACATGGCATAACATATGAGATCCACGTCAAGGGGGCGCGTGATCCCCTTTTCATTCTATAAAACTCATTTACAGAATCATTTACTCTCCTCCAATGTTAAAAAAAATCAATTATCGTGCTTAATGAATAAATTCAAAAATGGTGAAAATTCATTGATCGACTAAAGGGAAAATGGAAAGAGCTTGAAAAACGAAGGGATTCATTGAAATTGAAATTGAATAACAATGAAGAGAAGATGATCATAGTTAATCAGAACTCAAGAGAGTTAAACTACAACGGGATCGGACAAATGCCAAATTTAATAAATTTGTGATTGTTCTTCTTTGTCTACTAACTATAAAATGGTTCTTTAATATAGTGTAGTCTTGTAGTCTGATATGTAATACTTAATTGTTAAGCTGGGTATGTTTTGTATCAAATTGAAAGTTTAGCTGGTTATGTTTTGTATAAAATTGAAAAGTTCAACGTGAATTGATCGGTCTTGTTTTGTATCAAATTGATATGTACATTTGATTTGTCAATAACACATTATTGTATAAACACGTTATTGCATATACATCAAACACACAGTTTCATATATCTCAAAGTTTAACTAAAACTCACAGCTAAAACATGTCATAAAGACATTGTTGTCTTAACACACTATTGCTTTAACACAAGTTCAAAATTGAGCTAAAAATCACAAATGCAACATGCTGCCTTAGCACAGGTTGCTCAGAAATATATAACACAAGTCATTCAAAAATAAATTAAAATAAGGGTAACATAGCCCAAAATCATAATAGTTTTTCGAATGAACTAATTTTTTAGAGTTTTCCAAGTGATGAAGAAGATTTGGTTGCTGCCACTTTGTTTGTCTTGTCTACTTTCATTTGTTGCAACAATAAGGTGCCAACTACATTCTTTTCATTCCATTTTAGGTCAGGAGATTTAAAATCAATATCTATATTGATTGGTGGAGCACTCTTCCAATTTGTTGGCCTATGTATAACTCTTTCACTTGATGTACCAGGTTGTAATAGAAGAAAGTGTAAGACAATAGACAAAGTACTTATATCTTCTACAAAGTATATATATAAACTTATAAATAATAAAACAACATACACTAAGCACTTGACTTTCAGTTGTAGGATCAGAGTATACACCAAAACTAGTTGTAGGACTTTTGTTTCTTCCCAGAGCAACAACAAATAAGGCAGAATTGTAGGATCTCTTGTGACTTAATAAAGGTGACACTCGACCAAAGGAATTATCTCTCTCACTAGCAAATGGGGTTCCTCTTGGATTAGCTTTTTTCTTCCTTAATCCTCTTCCTGTCCCACCTTGCACCTTTTCTGAGGAGCTTTTGTCACAACAGTTGTGTCACCACAAACTAAGCTTGATTGACTAGATTGTGTATTTGTATATGTGATGTGGGAAGTAGAGTATGAAAGACCTTCACTTGTAGATTGTACAACACAAATAAGGAGTAATGAATGAAGAATAACTTGTACAATAGAAAAAAGGCTAAATGTAAATGAATATGTTGATCTAATCTTATTCATGTTTGACTCTCTTTTGGTGGAGTTGTAGTATCACCACAAACATAACTTGATTGAGAAGTGCTCCCCTTCTCATACTAAATAATACAAAGATTATATGCATATTATAATAAGTATAAACTTTAAGTAATATGCAAATGTGAAAATGAAGTATTGCTTACTCTTCCTGCATAGACAAATTTATTATTATCAATTTTCTTGGATATGGAACAGGTCATCTTCACTCTCTTTTTTTTGAAATTTTATCAAATTTCTTTGGCTCATCCTTTCTATTTCTTCTATTCTTACTAGGTTTGCCAGGCATTTTTCTTGGTTTTGAAGGTTCTATTGACGGATTTATGGTATCAAGCCACATCCTCATATTGAGAATAAGTTGGATGAAGTGATTGTAAGCCTTGAGAAATATTTCTTTCTTGTACTAGTTCTCTACATGTTGATCAAGATCTTAATTCAAGTAATAATAAGCATAAATAGTATGAGGATAAGGAATACCTCTCAACATCCATAACCTACCGTCACAGTATTTTTTATCTAAATGAACAACAAATGGATATCCTTCATCACTAATATCAAAATCATTCACCCCATTTATTAAATTGTACACTTATTAGAATACTCCTTGTTATCTTCTAGTATTGTCCTTGCCATAGGTGCAATGTTTGTTATCCATGTTTCAGCAAACTTGATCATGTTTATATGTCTATTCATCATTTTATGCCTAATTTTCTCTAACATGGTAATAATTAATTTATGTGTAGCAGCTAAAATTCAGAAATTGAAAATCTCACACATGTTATTTTCTATAACATCACATTTTGAGTGAGTCTTGAAAAATGCTCTAGACCAAGTAAAGGAATCATAATGCAACAAGTCATTTATTATTTTTTTCTTACCTATTTAGACATTGCCTGAACTTCCTCTTTAAACTTGACGTCAAAGCTGGACTTTGAACATCTTCAGAATTATTTCCTTCTCTTTTCTTCTTTCCAATTCATATGCGAATTACTCTATATATGTCTAGCACACATCCTTTTCTCAGCATTTGTTAGCAACTCCATCAAGACAGGAACAAGTCCCTTCATAAATATGTATAGTATAAGATGATTGAGGTAGTAAATATGAAATTAAAACTTAAAAATAAAAAATAAAAAATTATAAGCAGTACCTTTTGCATGTCTGACATTACTGTGAAACCTTCATCGGTTCCTAAATTTAGATCAACAATCAAATATTTTATGAACCAACTCCAACTATGTTTTGTTTCTTTATCTACAACTGCCCAAGCAATGGAATATATTTGGTTGTTCTCATTCTTTCCAACAACAACTAGTAGTTCACCCTTACAAGCTCCTTTGAGAAAACAACCATCAAATCCAATTATATTCCTACACCCCTCCAATCATCCTTACTTAAATGCATAAAATCACACATAAAAATAAACAAAAAAAAAATCTTGATTTAGGTTCATTATCAATTTTTACCCAACAAGAGCTTTCAGGATTGATTTGCTTGATCATGTCTGCATAGTCAAATATTCTAGCAAATTTCATATTCCAATCTCCTATGGTTTTCTTCATTACCTTCTGTTTAGCCTTGTAACACACTGTCTTACCAACATAAAGATCTAACTATTTTCAGACCAACTTGAATTTCTCAGATCCTTATGTATGGTTGAGATACAATTTTGTCCTTAAATTTTTTAGCTATCCACTTTGAGTTACAAAACTTATTCTTGTTTAATGGACTACATTTATGAATAGGATGATAGTTTTTTACAATGAAGTCACCTGAATCCATGTCAATGGAAGCATATAACAACCACTTGCATTTACAATTTTGCACTTCACTATCACTTTATGATTTTCATTAGATCTTAACTTTAACTGTCTCCTGTACTCTACAGCATAATCAGACACTACCTTCCTAAATTGATTTGCACCCTTAAAGATCATTCCAAGCTGATCAAAAATTGAAACATCACAATCTTCATCATATCTTACTTTTTTCTTTTTCTTCTAGAAGGTATATCTACTCCCCTAACAACATCCACATCAATTTGTTCCTCACTATAATCACTCCAACAGTCAGAGCTATCACTCCAATTTTTCTGGATATTTGTTAGTTTTATTTTTTTCCTATATCTTCAAAGCCCCTAGCCACACCATCAACCTCTCCAACAAGTATTTCTTCAACAAGTTCAGTAACTTTTTCTATGTTTTTTATTTCTTCTTTCTTGTCTAAAAGCTCTCAACTCCTCATCAATATCTAAGTCATCTTTTAAAGGTATATCTCCTAGATTTGAATCACTACTCAAGAAATTTGATAACTCACCTTCTACATCAACGTCTTGTTGGTTAAGAGAATTAACATCATTCTCTTCAACTGTGTTATCGACCTTACACTCTCCACCTTGGTTAACAGCCTCACCAACACCAATACTACTGTCACGATCCAATTTAGGATCGTGACCGGCGCTAAGGGGATAATCCCAAAGCAAGCCTTCCTAGAATTCTACAAAAAATCGGGGAGAGTTTCCTTTATTTTTTGGCCTATCCAAAATTGTACGTACCTGTCCCAAAATTTAGCAACACAACTACTAATATTCAAGATAAGTCACCATAATACTAATCCATCACCAACAATAGGAATAAACATAAACTTTGTCACATATCTAGAATAACAAAAGAATATCCAAGACTCTAACTAAAGGAATGACTATGGAGCAACTCTAAGAATTAAAAAAAAAAGGTTCATAACAAAAGAATAAGCTTGGTTCCCCGATGAACAAGAGTGGGGCTCACCCTGGAATCAACTTGCTACCTTTAGCTAATTAAATCCTCGCCAATATCACATGTATTCTCTGTTAGAAAAAAATAGCGAGGAGTGAGACGCTAGCTCAGTGAGTAATAATAATAACCACAATCATTTTAATAAGGGACAAGTCAAAAAATATGTCAATATAACAGTCAAAAATCATGTAATAAATGATCTTTCAATAAAATCAATAATTATAATCAATCTTATTGTTCCATATAAGCAAAGCAACTTAACCATTTAAAAATAACTCAGTAAACAAATTCATATCAATTCATACTTATATTCGGGAGTTTTCCAAGGATGAATCATGTAATCGGTATGTCTATCTTCTTAAAGAATAGACGATAACTGTGAATCTCATATCAGTAAATCCCTATTCGAGGGATATCAGTAACAGAATGCTAGTTCTACCTTCCCACTAGCGAGAGCTCTATCAGTAATTAGAAAATACAAGGTGCACCAGGTCTAACGAACCCGTCGTTAGCTACGGGATTCATCAAGGTCTACTCTCATTTATACTTTTGTTTATAAACCATGTAAGCTTTTCAAAATAGTGGAAGTCATTTCAGTCGTATAATCATATCATGTCAAACTTAATGAAAACACATGAAAAAATACTGTCTTATAATCGTATCATGTCAAACTTGATGAAAAACACTTGTAAAAATACTTATATCTCAAGTAAGTATCAAATCCTTTCAATAACAGTAATCATCTCAATTTTCAACATACTTGTAATACAAATAACTATTTCGGTATCAAATCAAGTAAAAGAACTTGTCCCATATGCAAATTCAAATAATTTAGTAGCAATTCACTTTATAAATCATGTAAAAATCATGAAAATTTATAAAACACAAATTGGGTTAAGATTACTACTCACAATACTCGTGTCAGATTACCAACTCGTCACCCAAGCAATAAGAATGGCTTCTTCGATCAATCGATAATCACATCATGACGAATTCGAGTTACTTTCCTCATTAAAGCTAGTTCAAGGTAAATTCGAGATATCAAATTCTCTAAATATCCTACGTGGTTCTGGATTTGCTAGAGTATATTAACCCCATAATGGGAGTCAATTAAATCTTCATACTATACTTAGTCTGATTTACATAGTTTCGAGTGGAAATGGGAAAGAGTTACTATGGATTTTATGGTTGGTCTACCACAAACCCTTAGAGGTTACGACTCTGTTTGGGTAATTGTAGATCGACTAACAAAATCAACACACTTCTTACCAGTAAAGACTACATATGGTGGAGCAAGATATGCCCAAATATTTATGAATGAGATTGTTCAACTTTATGGAGTTCCCATATCCATTATCTCTGACAGAGGGTCACAATTCACTTCATGCTTTTGGAGATCTTTCCAAGAAGCACTAGACGCATGAGTAGATCTCAGTACTGCATTTCACCCACAGACGGATGGACAGTCTGAGCGTACTATACGAATCTTAGAAGATATGTTGAGAGCTTACATTCTTGATTTTGGAGGTACTTGGGATATCTACTTGCCTTTAGCTGAATTTGCTTACAACAATAACTTCCAGTCTAGCATTCAGATGGCTCCATATGAAGCCTTGTATGGTAGGCGATGTCGTTCTCCTATAGGATGGTTCGAGGTTAGAGAGGTTAAGGTGTTAGGACCAGACTTGGTTTAGGAAGCCATAGACAAGGTCTAGTTAATCAGACAGAGGTTGCTCGCCGCTCAATGTAGACAAAAGTCATATGCATATAAGAGGAGAAGAGATTTGGTGTTCGCAGTTGAGGATAAAGTCTTCCTACGAGTCTCTCCTATGAAAGGGGTAATGCGATTTGGGAGAAGAGGTAAGTTGAGCCCGAGGTATATATAGATCATATGAGATACTTGATCGAATAGGAGGAGTGGCATATCGCTTGACACTTCCTCCAGAGATGTCATATATCCATCCAGTGTTTTATGTCTCTATGTTAAGGAAGTATATACTAGACTCCTCTCATGTACTTGAAACACCAACTATACAGATTGATGAAAATTTAACGTATGAAGAGGAACCAATGAATATTATTGATAGACAAGTAAGAAGGCTACTATCAAAGAAAATTGTATCCGTAAAAGTCTTATGGAGAAATCATACCATCGAGAAAGCTACTTGGGAGTCCAAAAATGATATGCGAGTCAAATACCCTCATTTGTTTCAGATTGAAGGTACGTACTTGTTAAATTCGGGGACCAAATTTCTTAAGACGAGGAGAATGTAATATCTCTAATTAATAGAGTAGGGGCAAAATTGTCTTTTCCCAAAATAGAATAAAATTTTAAAAAAATTAAAAATTTTAAGGGGTTGAAAGCCCCAAATAATAAGGGCAGCAAACTGCCAGTTTAAGACGGGAAGAATGTAATATCCCTAATTAATAGAGTAGGGGCAAAATTGTCTTTTCCCAAAATAGAATAAAATTTAAAAAAAGTTGAAGGGGTTGAAAGCCCCAAATAATAAGGGCAGCAAGTTGCCAGTTCCTAAACAACAGGAACAAAAGTGAGGAAAAACAGAGAGCATCGACCAAAAAAAACGATAAACCTTCAGTTAGCGCAGAAATTAGGATGAGAGCAAGTGAACAGATAGAGATAGCGAAGAAGGTGTAACAATTCGTTGAAAAAGAAGGGTTTCATCAGAGATTTTACTGGATTAGAGGTAAAATCTCTGATGAAATCCTTCTTTTTCAACGAATTATTACACCTTCTTCGCTATCTCTATCTGTTCACTTGCTCTCACCCTAATTTATGCGCTAACTGAAGGTTTATCTTCTTTTTTTTTTTGTGTCGATGCTCTCTGTTTTTCCTCACTTTCGTTCCTATTGTTTAGGAACTGGCAGCTTGCTGCCTTTATTATTTGGGGCTTTCAGCCCCTTCAATTTTCTTTTTCTTTTTTTAATTTTATTCTATTTTGGGAAAAAATAATTTTGCCCCTACTCTATTAATTAGGGATATTACAACTACCACTAGTTAGATAACCAATTGGACGAGTAGGATTAACTACTGGTTTATCCAACACATGAGCAATAAATATTTCAAGAGTGTCCTCATATTTTAAGTCTTTAACTAGGTCTAGTAGATGTTGGTTAGATTCAATTAGGCTGAATTCTTTAGTCACTAAATTTTGATAATACAAATACGCAACAATTGTATACCCCAATTCTTTAGTATAATATAATAGTTCCAACATGAAAAAATGGTCCTTATCTATATACCTGAGGGTTGGCTCACATCTTTCAACATAAGTAGGGATAGGAATCAGAGAAAATGTTCCACCATAATGTATTTTCGTAAATATGATCTTCTCCATGGTCAATTGTTAGGTAACCCTGCAAAATATCACACTAACTCATTTAAGTAACAAAATATACTGATATATTTGATGTGGAATATACTAACAAAATCACAAATTCTAGATTTAAAAACACTCTAACTTTTTAAAATTCATTTTCAAAAACGATTACACAAAATTAAATTAAAAACATTGACAACCCGAACAAGATTCTTCGAGATGATAACACGAAGTAGATGATTTGTCTTCGATTTAAACTGAATTGCCAAGAGAGAAATGGTCGGGAAAGAGAAAGGGTTAACTTTAACGATGTAGGGATTTTGTCCATTAGTAATGTTACGTGGACGTAGGATATAAGTAATATACACGTGGGAGGTATTGAATGGACAACTTATCCACGTCAGATGAAATTATTAACACACGTTCGATGGATTAATACAAAGTGGACAAAAATTGCTTAATTGGTTCAAATTTTGAATGGTAGAGATATTCAATAAGGTACTAATCCTAGTTGAGATGCTCAAGCGAACTATGCTAACAATTTTAGATGGCCACATATGACTTAAGTATTTTATTTATATGCATATTTTGGAAGTGCGAAAATAGTATTTCTATATATTGATGACGGCTAGAGAAAAGAAAGAGAAGAAGAAAAAAAAGGAGATATGGGATTTTATTATTTAGAACAAAATAGGCATAGAAAGTAAAGGACTATTACTACATTCTTCTGGGGTATCTAAGGTATTAAAAAGGGGGAAAAAAAGAAGATAAATAAATAGTACTTTTAAAAAAATACATAAATAAAGAAGATTTTAAAAGTAAACAAATAGAAGTAAATATGTAATTTTATTATTTTAATTCATGTATAACTAACTAGTACTTTCATAACTTATTTCACCTTCTGTTTTGCATAAAATTACACATAATTTTTTTCATAAGTTATTTGATATTAATTATGTACAATTACTAAAATACAATCAAACACTATATAAAATTAATACATAAATAATTTTTATACAACATCTAAAACCTATCAACCAAATTAACATTGTATAAAAGTAATACATAAATAACTTTTATTTTATTAGCAAATCAAACATGATATAAAATTAATACATAAATAATCAAAATTATTCATGTATTAACTTTCAAAAAGTTATTTTCATCTTTTTGTTCTAAATTATTCACAAAAATTTACAAAAACATGAATTTATATCCCAAAGTTGCACAGTATGGCTTTGAGTAATTACTAGTACCAATTTTTTTTAATGATAAGTCACGTCAATTAAATCTGAATAATAAGAAATTCCAAAAGTTTGGAGATGTGAATGGAAAGAAATGTCAAATGGCTCAAAATTTGTCACATTATTGGAAACGTGGTTTATCAGAGAAACTCAAAAGTTGTATGTGCTTATCTCACTTGTCCTTGGAATTACAGCTGGTTTTCCACTTACCAATAATAGTAGTTACGTGAGTCTCGTGCTGGTTCAATATATATTATTTTTTAATTTTAATTTATGTAATATTAATAAAAAAATTATATATTTTTAAAAATTTAAGTTGTTAAATATTATAATTTATAGTATATTTTATATTAATTTTAAATAATATATGTTATTTATTTTGTTTCAATTTATTTTGAAAATATAAAATATTGAGAGTCAATTAATTTTCTTTTATAAAAAAAAAGATATTTTAACATATTATTATCATAATTCATAATATATTTTACATAAATTTTAGATAATGTATGTTACTCTCTCCGTCCCAATTTATGTGTCACTGAAAAATTTCAAAAATCAAATTTTAAAATTGACAATTATTGTAACCTATAATACTTTTTACACCATTTTAAGAAATATTTATAAACTTTTTGTTTATTTATATTATATTGTAAAAAAAATTACTTCTTTTTTGACATAAACATAATCATTGAAAGATATTAAAATAATTATTTAATTTTATTTGTCCAGTTTTAAAAGAAAAAAATAATTTATGATTTTGTATTTATTTTTCCTAATTCTAGTATTTACATGACATAAAATAATTAATTATAGTGATATAGTAAAATGACAATTGAAGCAGCTGAAAAATGAGTTATTATATTGAAAAATCATAGTTGAATCAAATAAAGAAATATAATCAAATTGTTAAAGCAAACACACCATTAAATGATGTGAAATTTTCAAAATTAACATCTAGTGAAACATAATAGGCATAAATAGCTACAGTTTCTTAATTTACGTTTTATAACTATGGTCAAGTTTTCTTT
>JBCEWC010020365.1:680-10965 GCA_038996855.1 Solanum aculeatissimum
CCCCCCCCCCCCCCCCTCCCCCCCCCCCCCCCCCCCCCCCCCCCCCCCCCCCCCCCCCCCCCCCCCCCCCTCAGAAAAAAGACTTATTATGTGTGTTGTACTAAATTACCTAAGCTCTCGTTAAGTATAAAGTCTGTAAAAGAAAATTGAATTATAAAGACTTATTATACATAGTTTTGTTCTGTAATATAATATTGTAAGAGAATGTTTCATTTTCGTATTCAGAACATGTAAACTCCTGATAACAAATTAGTTCCGTTTGCTATGAGTATATCCGTTTGTATATTTTGCTATAAATATACAAACATGGTAAGTAGTTTCATTGTTGTGAGTATTTTCGTTTATATAATTTATTATCATTATACAAATTCGTTTGTATAATTCACTGTCAATATACAAATTCAAATTCGGAAGTGGCTCTCCTAGCAACTCGGATGAAACACTAAGGGTGAATGATAATTATTTAAAACTATAATTATGATAAATAATTAAGTAATATATGTTTGCTTAATTATGTAATTTAACCTACTAAAATTCCCATGGAGTAGACCTTCTACATAGATATCCATATTTTGGGCCCTAAATATTGTGGAAGATTTGCACAAAGGGTCTTTTAGTTTCACTATTTAAAATCTAACCTCTTTTAAGAAGCATTGCCAAAATAGCCATTTTGTCAGAATTGAGAAGAACACATTAATCTTGAAATATTTTGACATGATTTCCAATACATTATCTAAAATAGAAAAAAATCGAAAAGGTGGAAGATAATTGTTTCTAGATAAAAATATAAAATTATTTTATCCTGCATCTGATTATATTTTTGATTCCCGAATTAATAATTTCAGATTAATTATTTCACGATATATTATTTTTATGCCAGATACAATATGGCATAACAATTAGGGATCGTTTGGTTGGCAACATATTATCCCAAGATAATTAATCCCATGATAAATTAGCCTGGAATAAGTTATTCCACCATATATATGAAATAATATTTATCTCAAAATTATTATAACTTATACCTCACACCAAACTACTCCTAGAAAATGGTTAATTCAGTGTAAAATCTCCCAAACGACAAAAGTATCTTTTCTAATTTTTTTTTTTGCAAAAGGCTTTTTGAGAAAACAAAAAGGTTAAAATTAAAAAGAAAAGATTTATTTAAATTTAAATTTTATATTACACCCATATAATGCATTTTTTTTAATGCAATGAATCAAAATCCCATTAAATGAGCCCTAATAATTGAAAGTAATTGACAATATTGGAGTCATCATTAAAGATTGTAGTGAAAATTAAACTTTAAAATTATGTTTTTCTTTTTTTATTAGAAATTTTAATTTCGTGTTTCGATTATGAAATTATCTTTAATAAATTTCTCTTTTTACGTTATAAATTAAATTTTTTTAATACGAATCTGAATTAGTCAGTTTAATAAGAAAGAAAAACTGCAGCCTGGATTTTAGCATTATTTTGTACGTTATTATTGTTTGGATCCCAATAGTCTAAATCCTCAATTATTCATTTTTGGGTTGTCAAATAAAAAAAACAATAATTAATTTTTGGGTTGTCAAATAAGTTTTTTTAATTAATTTTTGGGTTGTAAAAAAAATAAAAAATTATTATTATTTTTTGGCACTAAAAAACACCTATATCCCCACCACCACTACTCAACGTGCGTTCCTCCAACAATCATTTCCTTTTCCACTAAAATTTCTCTCCTTTTTTTCTTTCCTTTCCATAATTTTCTTAAAAAGAATTCTTCACAAATTCAAGAAATTCCAATTGCAGAAAATGAACATTAAAGTTTCTTCTGTGCAAAATGGTGTCTTTCTTGTGACCAAGAATTAATGAAGGTCATCTGATGTTGTCTCTGTCTCTTGTTGCTGACGTGGGGACATGTGATTGGTTTGTCTGAATGTTGTGGGACCTATGTTAGTAACACTTTAACCACCAACCCCATGAGCTAAAAATATCTTAAAGTTGACCCCTTTTGTAGATCACCACAAAATTCTTTGCCACTCTATTCAAGTTAAGGAAAGATGATTGAATGAGAGCCACAAAAAGGTATGTAGTGAAAATCTTGTTCTTGAAAAAAATTGAAGCTTTATTGGTTCTTTAAGGGAATTTGAAGTAGTTGATGATAGTTATGTTTGACTTGTTTCATAGTTTGGTGAAGTGTGTTGAGAATTTTACTTACTTTTGTTTAATTATGGTGTTTTGGTTGTTGTACAAGGTTTCTTGTTTAAGGTTTAGGGAGGGTTGGTAAGCACTTACACCTCCAACATGAGGTTGTGCGTTCGAGTATTGTTGCGCATCTCAAAATAGTAAAATGTGTTATTTTGGAACTGACTAAAAAAGAAAGTACGTCATGTAAATTGGGATAGATGGAGTAGTTTATCGTGGAAAAGCCTTCAATTTTGACTAAAACAAAAGATGGACACAGCAATTTCTGTGTTTTGAGGAAGTTAAATTGTGTTGTGTCTAACCATTTACATGCTGCTACTGGTTAATCTGAGGCTATAAGTACTTTAGGTTTTGTGTGACATAGATGAAGTTACTAGGTGCAGCAGCCATAGGTGGAGCTAGGGGATTTATTTGTACCCTCTTAACCTTAAGGTTTCACTGTATATAGTATATGTTGATTCCCCTTGGCTTCTTCATGTTTCTACTTCGTTGTATTTTGAATTCTGTTAGTGAAAATCATGCCTGCGCTTGGGGTACAACAAAGTAAAATAGCTTGTGTTGACAGTTTGTTGGGGTTCTTGTTTAGTAGATAGATAGAACAGAGGTTGTGTGGTTGAGTCCTCAGCAAACATCAGCAGTTTGATGTCTATAATTACTTGGTTACAACTTGAACGTGTCATAGGAATCATAGTTAAGAAGAGTATGGAGAAAGAAGTTAGGTAGATGAACTTTTTCGATGTTCCTTATAACCATTTTAGCTAATTAGGCGACTTCTTGCTGTAATCCTAAGTTTGAGGTTTGAGATTTGAGTCTTCTTCATGGTTATCTAGCTATTTCGATGTTTTCTCAAAGAACACAGAGCTAACAGATTGTTGCACATTGTTTTCGTTCAATATTCAGTTGAACCTGTTCTTTTTACTTTTGATGAGAAAAGAATTGAACAATGAGGAAGTCCTAACGAAGTCACGAAGGTTTGGTTGAAGCATGACTGAAAAATTCAGATTGATTATCTGGAAATACTTGACTGATTAGTTCTGTTGGTTGGATAAAAGATGTTATGGGATGGATTATACAACAATATACCTTTATTCTAGACAAATTTGAGGGCTTAAAACATGTTATTTTCGTTATTTCTCTTAGAAATCTGAAATGCTTCAGCATGAGATATATCATTTTTTGCTGTAAAAGAGACTCGTCGTGTAAAATTTTCAAGCATCTGCTAATCTGTGTAAGCATGGGGATGATCTACACGGGTTTTAATGTCTCAGTTACCTTTCATCATATTCTGTTTCTATATTTCTTTTGGGGTTATTGTCTTCCTATTAAAAGTTGACTCGGGTATAATATAGCATACTATTATAAGAAAAAAGAAGCTTTTTGTTGTTTCTTATATTGGATTATCGTACTATTTTGCTGAAGTTGCTGAGCTGAATGCTTTGTTATGCTTTCACTTCCGTTACCTCTTTTTGGACTGTTTTCCCTTGAGCCGAGGGTCTGTTGGAAACACCATCTCTACCTCTGAGCTAAGGGAAAGGTCTGTGTATGCTCTACTCTCGCTAGAGCACTCTTTGTGGGAATGCACTAGTTGTTGCATTATAAAAGAAATGTGGTTTCTATTAAACTAATCAAAACCATATACAACCGATTATTGCCTTGGCACATATTGAAGTACAAGACGTATAGAGATGGCAAGTCGACAATATGAACTTATTAACACCCCGTCTTTGCTATATATCCCTTCAAGTTCTCTTTCACTTCTTTGGTTCCTACTAAATTCATTTGGGGTGTTCACTTTGGAAATTAGTATGCGTCTGCATTTTCATCTTGTGATGCTCCTTTCCCATCTGCAGCTGCCCCATCAGACGTGCTGATCAATGGCAATTGAAGAATTAGCTGTACATACTACTGATATTGTCGATCCACAAGTAATGGAAACCTTGTTGATTGAAAATCACTCAAGTGAAGCCAAGGACATGGAAGACATGAGGAGTTCCATGGAAATAGTGAGTATAGTAGATTTGGACCTTGCGTATTCTGATGAAAAGTTAACAAATCTTGACAATCTTTTGGTGCGTGTCTTGGCCTGCGAAAATGAAGTTGAAGCAATATCTTTTGAGAATGATGAGATTTCTCCTGACTCAATCGAGAAAGTACTGACGTTTGATCACTTATCTGCAATTTTAAACTCTGAGATAAGACAACTGGACAATTTCTTAGGCACTCTTCAAGACCTAGTCGTTGAAGCGAGGCAAAAGATACCTACGTTCAGAGAATTTAGTGAGTTGCATGTGATAATGGAGAATAAATTTCATGATACTGAAGAGTTATTGAGACAATCGAAGGAACGCGTTCTAGAAATGAAGATGCAGCTTGCCAAATTGCAGATGACCTCATTAGCTTTCGACAAAAATGAATGTAAGTTATGAAACTTATTAGTTCAAGAACACACTGTTTCCTTTCTTTACTAACATGTCAAAGACATCACATCTTTTCCTGGTGCATGTATTATCAGGGAGACATAGGATCAGTTTGGATTTATCAGAAATTAATAATGTTTCAGCAAGAGAATTGCAGCCACACACGCAGACAGTTGAGCAAAGACGTATATTAAGAATGTTGGAAAAATCACTCGAAAGAGAGCTGGACCTCGAGAAGAAGTTGACTCTACTTAAACAAAATGAAGATGATCTAAAGTTGAAGCTGCGGTTAACCGAGCAAGTAGCTTTGTGCATGGAAGAGGGTGCAGAGGTTATATGGGGTAGGTTTTTGGAGTCGGAAAATGCAGCAGAGGTACTTATGGGAATTTCCAGAGAGATGGTACACCGATTACAGATTGTTAACTTTAATTTGAACAGTTCACTTCAACGAGAGAATGATTTCACATCGAAGATTGATAATTGCATAGGACAGATAAATGCCAAAGATATTACCATACAAAACCTTAATAGCTGCAACAAACAACTTGCTGCTGAAAATACCGAAGTATCCTCTTTAAGGGAAAGACTAAAACTTTTAGAAGATAAGTTGAAAGAATTCGAGTCTAAATTACTGAAAGCAAACGAACTGAATGAAGTAAGCGAAGAGCGTCTTAAAGAACTGGAATGTATCGTAGAATCTCAGAAAGAAGACATCGATATGGCAGAACATAAGGGTGAAAGCGCAGAGGATAAGGTTGCGCATTTGACTGAAACAAACTTGGAACTGCATGAAGAGTTGGATTTTCTCAAAAGTAGTAATGAAAGTAGTGCTAAAAAGGTCAGCATTCTCGAAAAGCAGGTCAGGGAATTAGAACTTCAGCTACAAAATGCTAAGACATCATCCGAAGCAGGTCAAGAACAACAGAATATGTTGTATTCTGCCATTTGGGATATGGAAACTTTAATCGATGAACTAAAACAGAAGGTCTTAAAAGCCGAAAGCAAGACTGAACATGCAGAGGAACAGTACCTTATTTTGTCGGAAGCTAATTTAAAACTTACTGAAGAAGTAGAGTTTCTAAGATCAACAGTCGAAAGATTGGAGGCTTCTTTGAATCAAGCTACTGTTGAGAAACTTGCAAGTGCAAAAGACATTAACATCAAAGCCAGCTTTATAATGGATTTGGTAATGCAACTGGCTCTAGAAAGGGAGCGCGTACAAAAACAGGTGCGTTAGTTTTCTTCTTCTGTTGCTTTCTGTATGGAAATTGAAAAGTTAGAACTTAGAAGCGACTGTAACAGAGATATTGTTTTCCATGGCAGATTTTTTGTTTGGCCAAGGAAAACAAATCATTGATAAGGAAGTTAGAGTTAACAAAGGAGCAACCATCCATAAATGTACTTGTGAACGGAGGTGATGATATTCGGTTGTCGTCTAGAGTTGCCTCAGCAATCTCTACTGCTACAGACAGTTCTCGTGAACTGCAAACGGAATCCTTACTGAAAAGCTCCCAGGTATTTATTTTCCTTTATTCATGCAACATTTCCTAAGTATGTTATGTTCTAACGTATGCCACTTAGTATTCTCCTTTCCTGTAGAAAAAGTAGGACAACATGGGTGCTGTTTGCTGTTTATTATTATGATCATAGGATTACCTCTGCAGTTCAGAAGGACCATCATCTAGACTAAATTATTAAATGCGCTGCATATCTGATGTATATGAATGTTTCTTTTAGCAATGACACTATTGGTGTGTTTGCTTAGTTATGCTCATGGTTCACGTGTTCCTCACTCTTTCTTATCAACAGACTCGGCACATCATTTGTGAAATCTAAAGATATTAACCTGAACAGACACCATACGCATTTTCGTCCAAGCCTCACAATTGAGGTCTTACAACTATGCTTCTGCAAAGGCACACTGAATATTGAGCTTATATAGGTTTAGTCTTCCAGCCGATATCTTTGTATTTTTACTTAAAAACCGTCTTCCTGATGACATTTACCATGCACTCTGATATACATTTTCCATCTCAACATAACAACTACCACACTCAAACCAAATATTTCCTTTTTTAGAAAGTAGTCTAAATATAGCCCCATTGCGTTGTTCTACTGGTAAAACTGCAACTTGTGATGTGGTTTGAACCCTGCATTCAGACAAAATCCTGGTAAGTGAAGGGTGGACGGGTGATCCAACTATCCACCGAGTTTCAAACCATGTGCCACTGGCTTTCTAAGATTTCTCGTTTATTAAAAAAGGGTAGTCTAAAAATGATCATTTTGCCTGAACTCGCCGAACCTCAAAACTAACAGCACGTAATATATATGGTTCTATGAAAGCTAAATCTTGAATATTTTCTTTCTTTATTGATGGTTCACATTCTATCTAATGTCATCACGTTTTCTTCAGTGTCTTCTCTTTAACGGAAACTTGTTAATAAAGGAGTAAAGTTCCTTCAACTTTTAACTGATCTCTAATGACCATAATCTGCTTGTTCCAATTGTGATCATGTTTGTGTTTGCTTTATAAAGATATTGACTTCATTCTATAATCCTAATAGAGGATGTTGGTACTCCGATTCAGGTACTCAACGAGTTACTTCCTGATCAAAGAAGCAAGTCTTCCATTTTGACACATGAAGAGCCTAATATAGTTGTCAAGTCAGAGGAGACTGAGGCTCAGCTAAAAGCAAAGCAACACCAACACCAACACCAACACCAACACAGGTACATCGTCATGGCAATACTCGTCTTATTACTATCGACCTTAGGATTATATTTTTTTGACAAAAGAAATGACATCCTCGAGTTGTTGTTGGTTAGATTATAACACTTGTGTTGGAATACATTGTACAGATTCTTTGATTGTTTGCAATTCTTTTAAGAAAATTGTGTTTTGGTGGAATGATTATGACAAACTCAAGATAGAGCCATTTGTAAAAGCAACTGTGTTTTAATGGAATGAGTATTGTTGTGGTTGTTGTACATACAATTGTCGTTTGGCATGCAATCCGTTCATTTGACACCTCCAATAATCATATTCATAATAACTCGAGATCAATCCAAAATAGATCAAAAAGATTATTATTTTTCTCATCGCGATGCAATAGTAAACTGTAAACTTGATTGCCATTTAAATAAACATTATCTTATACAATAATGCCCCTTAAAATATAATTCAAGACCTCCATATATGATCAATGGAGTATATATATTACAATTTTATATGACAATCTTTTTCTTTCTTACACCCTTCTTCTGTAAGATCACAAAATTAACTTGTTAGTATCTTGCACAAATATATAGAATATATGTTTGATACGTAGGTAAAAAATATTATCTTGAATTGTTACATACCTTGTTGTTGATTGGTAGTGAGTTTTAAGCATAGGCAAGTCCCATCAATACAAGTCGGCAACCCTTTGTCACATGTCAAATATTCACAATCGTCTCTAATGGTACACTGCTTTCCTATCACCGTACCTAAAAATTACGATCAAGCTCGTCAATAGTATATCAAAAAAATTTGAAAAGAGAATAAAGATATGTACTAACCACATGAAATGATCAAGAAGGTGACTACCAAAAACACATTAATTCTTGAAGCTTTGTCCATATTGCCTAAGAGAGTTTTTTTTGGGAGGGTTATTATTTTAGTGTGTTTTTTTGCAACATTTTATAGTATCTAATTCATAAATTTTAGGAGATTTTATATAATGATATTATTGATCATTTTTTTCCATTCATTAAATTGGCTTATTTTGTCAACAAAGTTAGTCAAAGAAAATGTAAAGGCATTGAATTAATAGATCCAAATTAGGGTGAAATTACTAATTGCATATAAATATTATTTGCCTCTTAATTATCTAGTAAGAAAACAAGTTAAAATATACTCGCTTTGTCTAATAATAATTGTTCATTATACTAAAAATAGAGATTCAAAAATACTTGTCCAATTTATGAAATCAAGAAATAATTTTACACTTAACTTTTAATTTATCCTTATTAGTTGCCTATTACATTTTTCAAGATATTGTATTTACCCCTTCATTAATTACTTTGTAAGAAAACAAGTAAAAATATATCAAGTGTATGTGTCAAAATGAGCCCAAATACATGATGACTCACACAATTCATTCGAAATTTTACAAGTTAGGTCCAAGATAATTTTTTTAAAAAAATTACACCAAATGACAATTCGTAATATTTGTTTACCACTTTTCTCGTCCCATTTTACAAAATGAGCCAATTCCGATAAAAGGACCAATTAGCCGGGATTTATTTCTATTTAGCCACGATTAATGCGATTAAAAAAAATCTTTTGTTGTTTACATTTTTTTCTTTTCTAATTGTTTCACTTTTTGTGGAAAAATGAATATTTACATCTTATTATTATTTTTATTTATTTTGTTTATTAACATCAGAATGGATGATAGTCAAATAAATATCGAAACATGATATAATTATTTATATAATCCTATACACGATTATATATATTTATACATTTAGATATACACTACATAATTATTTGTCCATTATACATATATTTTATATACCATTTATAAGATATTGATACATGTTTATACACGATTTTGCACGATATTAATATATTACATATACATAATTATTTATACAATATCAATACATTACATATACACTACATAACTATTTATACAAATATAAATATATTACATATACACTAACAATTATTTATACATCACATATACTTGTTCACACATTGTTTGTACAATATATATATATTTATACACTAACTATACAATATTGATACATTACATATACACTGACTATACAATATTGATACATTACATATGCATTACTTAGTTGTTAGTTATTAAAGACATAAAAAACTTATTCGTTAGCAATGATCAAATAGTAGCTAGTTAAAAATAAAAGTAAATTGTGGCTGATAAAAATAAAAAATAACATTAACCGTGGCTAAATAGTGACTTTGGCTATATTTCATCTTATTATTTTCTTGACTATTTTTTTTGTAAACTAATAACTTTTTGGTATATATTTAAAATTATCCACATGTATAATCAGATCAATCTCAACCTATTCAAATCCTAACTATTTTAAAAGTATTTTCAATTGAGCTTAGTTAAATCTCCAATTTAATCCATCTTTAAAGCTCTTTATTTGGATTGATGCATCATCCAAATTAGAGCACCTTCATTCATGCTACAAGTCAAACTTATATGATCTTTTCATGATAAAAAAACAAATAAAACAAAAAATATTTTAATTTTTTTTATTTTTTTAAAATTGAAATAGGATAAATATATATTAATGACAAAAACTATTATTAAAAGAAATATGTTTAAAAAGAAAAAAATATGTATATATTTATGATTTATCTCAAAAAAGATATTTTTAATCTATTAAATAACAATATTGGTGAACAAAACTATTGACAATAAAGATATTTTTAGGACCAAATTATTAAGAGACAAGTGTCAAAAATACACTCGAACTATCATCTATTTTTGAGTTTCATATCTAAACTATTGGAAGTGTGAGTTTCATACCTAGACTATCACTTATGTGACGTCTGGGGAGGGTACCCTTGACGTGGCCGACACTCAAAGACTATTGCTAGCCCCCAAGTGAACCACTTGGCCTCATCACATTCGTTCAATCATAGTTTAACACAT
>JBCEWC010020366.1:0-10965 GCA_038996855.1 Solanum aculeatissimum
CATAGCTTGAGTCCTACTTACCCGCCCCTTAGAAATACTTGTTATGTGCTATGTGATTCATGCTCATTCCATTCCCAGTAACATCCCCATAGCTTGAGTCCAAAGTCTTGTTTCCCCTAGAATCATATGTTATGTGTTTATCTTTTCGTGCTTCCAAACTGATGATGTGAGTGATGATGTTATGATGGCTTGATCGGGGACCTTTGGGTTCTCCTTCGCCATGTCAAATCTAGGCCCCACTTATGGGTCGTAACAGCTATGCTCGATTGTATATTTGAGAGATTATTAGGTTGCATAGAGTTCCTTTATCCATCATATCAGATAGAGGAGCTTAATTCACTACCCAATTTTAGAAGACCTTTCAAAAAGGCTTAGGTTCAAAGGTGAACCTTAGTACTGCTTTCTACCCTCAGACTGATGGTCAGGCAGAGCGAATGATACATACCTTAGAGGATATGTTGAGGGTCTACAATCGACTTCAAAGGTAATTAGGATGACCACTTGCCTCTTATTGAGTTTGCCTACAACAACAACTTTTATTTGAGCATTCAATTGGCTCCTTATGAGGCCCTCTATGAGAGGTGATGTAGATCACCGATTGGATAGTTCAAGGTAGGTGAAGTAGGGTTGATTGGGTCAGACCTGATATACCAAGCTATGGAAAAAGTAAAGATCATCCAAGAGAGACTGAGAACTACACAAAGTCACCAGACGTCCTACACTAATGTTAGGATAAGGGACCTAGAGTTCGAAGTAAATGATTAGGTATACTTGAAAGTGTCACCTATGAAGGGTGCAATGAGGTTCAAGAAGAAAGGAAAGTTGAGTCCTCGTTACATTGTTTCTTACCAAATTATGAAGAGAGTGGGAAACATAGCTTATAAATTGGAGCTACCCCAAGAGCTAATGGTCATCCATTCGGTCTTTCACTTTTTCATACTTAAGAAGTGTTTGGGAGATCTGTCTTTGATTGTGCCTATTGAGAGCATTGGCGTGAAGGATAGCTTGAGTTATGAAGAGATCCCGGTCCAAATTCTTGATTGTTAAGTTTGCAAGTTGAGAACTAAAGAGGTTGATTCCGTAAAAGTGTTGTGGAAAAGTCAATCGTTTGAAGAGGCTAAATAGAGGATGAAGAGGATATGAAGGCTAGATACCCTTACCTATTTGTGCCTTCTAATGATGAAATTGATGGTAATGATTCATTTCTATTCTCTAAGTTACTTTCTTATTGTCAAGTTGAGTTCTTATCTCTGAGTTAATGTTCCTATTGAGTTATGAGTATTTGAGTATGCATGTCTTTAACTGTATTCATATCTATTTATGATGTTAGAAGTAGTCTTACAATTCTGAATCCTGATTTGATGTTGATTCTAGAGTATGAGTATTCAAGTAATCTGAGTATTTGAGTTCTTGATGGTATTCTTGCTTAGTAAGTCCTAAATTGCTCATCATTCGAGGAAGAATGATCCCAAGGGGGAGATATTGTGACACCCCATAACTCCATTCTCACATGTACTTATATTTTGAGACTCATTCTTACATATGAGAAGTGTATTAGGATCATAAGAGACTCCTAGCCCTTAGCTGAGTTCAAAACTTTCCTGTAAATTGAGTTTCTAGTGTTAGATTATACAAGGGTCAACTTTTTAAATGACCATAACTCTTATAACACAGATAATTAGGTGTCTCGTAACCTACCAAATGAAAGCCCTTTGAATTATCTATCCAACGCAATTAGTTTCACCTCATTTGAAATTCGAAGTCAAAAGTTATAGTTATTTTACTACAGACTGTCAGAGCAGAACTCATCTACGAAACTCTATTATGGGTCGTGGATTAAAATACGAATCATCTGTTACGCTCATGGAAAAAGTCCTAAAAATCCAATTTTGAGCCCCATGCTTCATGGATCCATCTACGGATCGTAAAGTAAGTTGTGGGTCATGGTTTGGTCTCGTGAAATGTTCCAGTAACCTCAATATTTGCCCAAAAGTTTACGAAAGAGTCCCTACAGGTCATGGAACTCTCCACGGGCCGTATATGGGCCCGTAGATGGCTTTCAACAGCTTTTTTTAAAAAGTTATTTTGGTATTTTTCCACCTTTTAAAGCTTAGACTTGACATTTTTATACTAAAATAAAGCCCTAAACATATCAGTTTACCTTTTCACGTTAAAACACATCCTCCAAACTTAGGGCAAGGTTTTAAGGGAGAAAAAGGCTAGGGTTTGGAGCAAAAACTTGAGAATTCTTCCAAGTTGTTCCAAGACACGAACTTCCAAGTATGTAAGGCTAACTAAAACATGAATTTTGTTCTTTTATGTGCCCCATAACCCGAGTTGAAGGAGTTGTTAGTGAATTGAGTATTCCATGAAAGTTTCTTGAAGGTTTTTCTTAAATTTGAATGCATATCTATATAATTTTATATGAATTACAATTTTATGAATTAAATACTTGAAATAGATGATTTATCTTGCCTACATGAATTCTTGTTATTTTTACACATTGTATTTAAATGAGTATGCATGAGTATAATTTAAGCCTAAAGAGTTCATGGAAATCCCTAAATGTTTTAACTCTATTTATATTTTCTTGAATGTTATTAGTCTGAATGATGCATGATTGAGTTTTTATGAGTCAAGAGTTGAACCTTAAAAGAATGTAACCAAAGAATTGATAATTGATGTGATGAATTGAGTTGATGAATGTTCAATGAGACTAGATGCATGAGTTAACGATAGGGTTGATGTCTTATGAGCATGTTGAGTCTTGGGAGGAGTATTGAGCACCAAATTGAGTAAGAGTAAGTCCAACTCGAACTCAAAAACTACATGGCCAGCGTAGGAGAGGATTGAACTGTAAAAATGGATGTTTTATTTTAGTCTCAAAAAGACGACTTGATGTTATTATTGTGGATTCACTGATGGGATGTCCTCTACCCTGTCTAGGTATTGGATGGATGTGGCAACGACATCGCTTCATTGTATCATCACCGGCTCATAGGTAATGGTTGTCAGTTAGAGAAACTCCCAAATAGACCTTGATAGTACTCTGAGTGGATTGAATTAGATGGTATGTGAGTGGTCATTGTCTAAACTGTATTCTTACTTTACACTCTTGACTTGATGATTGAGTTCTCTACTTTCTTGAATTGAGCTATTTTGAGTTGATGTGATTCTACCTTTGCATGTTTCATTCTGTCGTTTTACATGCTCATACATTCCACGTACTAACGTCTATTTGGGCCTGCATCTTTTCATGATGTAGAGAAAGGTACTAGTGTTCATCAGTCGATGCTCCGTTGAGGACCTATTTACATTCAGTTGATTGGTGAGTCCTCCCACACTTTTGGATGATACTATGTTTCTTTCTATCTTTGAGTTTAGACTTATTTGATTCTATTTTGAGGTAGCCATGGACCTGTCATTGCACCACTTAGTCAGATGTTTAGAAGCTTCATAGACTAGACTGTCGAGTTATGATTGGATGTTATTTTTGGCTAGTTTTCATTCATAATGTCTTACTTAGTTGATGGATAGATTATTTGGCCTTTGGTCTCGATTATCATATTTTCATTTCATTTCGTTGAGTATTATTTATTATTGGTGTCTTTGTTATTAGAATGTGATTGAACGAATGTGATGCGGCCGAGTGGTTCGCTCGGAGGCTAGCAATAGTCTCTGAGTGTCGATCAAGCCAAGGGTACCCTCCCGGGGCGGCGTGACAGTGCAATTATGAATTTTTAGTGGAATAATTTGTAATTTATTATGGTAAGTATAATTTCAAATTAATTATTTGAATGATTTCCATAATAGGGAGCCTCAGTAATTAATTTTGTAGTCCCTACAGTGCCCATATTTAACTAGAACTCAGAATCTTATTTCTAATAAAAGGATGACATATATTAGTTTCTTATTTTTCAAGAAAAGTGGGTTTCTTCTTCCTTTTGGATTTGGAAAGTTCCTTTATAAATAGGAATTTTCCTAACCTAGAAAAAAGAGAAAAAAGAATTAGGTTTTCTATACAATATTTGTCCACCCAAGTATTGAGAGAGTTCACTGCGAACTTGGGATCACTATAGATTTATGCAATATTGTGATAAAATAAAAATCATCACAACAACTCTTCAAATTCTATCAATTTTCAGATGAAAGCATTTTCAAACAAGAGAAGATTATTGATGGGTTTTTTAAGCACAAAATCAAAAGAAAAAAAATTGCAAGTTGAAAAACAATCATAATAATTCAGCATCAACAACTAAAGCAGAAATTGAGGAACAATTTTTAAATTGCAGTTTTTAAAATTTACTTTCGTTACTGCAAGTTGCTTAAGTTTAGGATAATGTGAATTTTAAATTGCTATTAGATAGATTAGTTAGTTGAGATATTTTAGTTAGTTTTAGATTTCAAATTATGCAGATATTTGTTTTAAGTTGGATATTTAAAGCCCTCCTATGTTTAAGAAAAATATTGAGAAATACTTTAAATCTTTTTGCTGGCCCATCCTTTAGAAAATCAACGGGTTTCATTCAACTAGAGCAAAGAAACATTATTTGTCTTGAGCGTATCAACTACAAGAAATTATACGTAGTCGTGAATATCAAATTTATACGTCGCAGATTCTGAATAAAGGAAGTCAATTTTAATATTATATCATACTCTATTTATACCAGCTTTTCAGCACACCCATAAAAAATTCCATTTCAAAGCATTGAATTCTCTTGAACTTGCAAACTCGGTGTTGACATAAAATTATATACTGTATATAGTTAAAATAGTAACAAATGTTTATATTTGAAATGGACTAGGAAATTCATTTTTCCTATTTTAATGAAAAATAATTTATTATGAACGATTCGATATTACTTCATTGATATAAAATTATGATTCTTGTGTAAACACATCCAAGAGATGCATTTGGGAACGCTGTTGATCCAGAAGACATAATGCTGAATGCAGAATCAATAACTCAATGGACATCACATCATGATGGTGTCTCAAATTATGTGCTACAAGGAAATCCATAGCTGATAACTTCACACCTAAAATTCATAAATAAACTCCCTAATGTGTTATAAGTCATGAAGTTGATAAATTACTGCCTCATTCACATAGTTTTAGTTAATAGGACAGCAGGAGGATGACCTGCAGGGCATCTTTGTCTCCTTGGACGTCTAGTCGTCTTGCCCCCCCACCCTGTTAGGCTTTTATCCTCCAAACTGGATACAATGTTACTCAATTTCTGCTTTAGAGGAGGGCTTAATGGGGTTGACACAGGGACGGGGGTTGTCTCAATGACCACCTTCTGCCTTCCCCTCATACCTCCATTCCTTCTCTTCGAACCTGAGTTCCAAGAATGTCCTGTAGCTCTCATCAACTCTCCGAAGGTCTGCATGTCTTCGGTCACTTCATGCCTTGACAAGGAAGTTAGTCCGGGAAGGATATCCCTTTGAAAGTTCTTCCGTTGTCTTCCCCATCTTCCATGTCCTCTTCGGGTTCGATTTGTTAGTGAAGTGGCTCCTGCATCTTCCACTGGTTGGACTTCACGAACAAAAGGCTTGGGTAGGTAGTCTTGTTCCTTAGTCTCTTCTAGTTGCAATGTCATTGCCTCAAAGTAATCCATCTCCATGGTCATAGTAGGTCGTGCAACAATCATAGCATCCTCGACTATTATTTCTTTAGACTTGCTCTCAAGTTCATTCTCAAAAGAAACAACTAAGCTGACAAACCAACCTAGGGATCCCAGAGGATCATCAGATGGATCGCTGGAGACACTGTCGATTTGACTGGATGATGAAATGGCAACTATTGCTTCCGCTGCGAACCTGACCACTTCATCCGGAGTTTGCTCAGGTTTGTGTTCTGACAACTGCAAAGATGCTTCATTTTGTTTGTCTTTTTCTTCAGACAAATCACCTAGCTCAGTTTCCAGAACAAGAGGAGCTTCCAGATCTATCTCAACAACAGTCCTCACATTGACATTATTGCTTTCCACAAAGAATGGATCATTGTCTTCAGTAATACATGAGTTCAAATCGAAGCAATTTCTGATAATGGTAGCTTTTGTTTCCCTTGCTGTCTCAGCAACAACTGCTTCCACGACAGACTGTTTCTCGGGCTCAACCATAGAAAGGTCACAAGCTATGTTAATGTCAACCACTATTCTCCTCCCTTCATGTTTGCTGTTTTCTTCCTCGGGTGAGGAACAAAGAGTAGCAGATGTGGAAACAAATGAAGATGACTCATTTTTGGAAGCACATGGAATTTCAGGAGCTGGAACACCCAGAATTTTCCTGACACTGGGGGTTTCCCCCAACTCTTTTGCGACCTTCATGTTGTGATCTTCCACAGCTGATGCAACATTCTGCGCATAGAAGAAATTGCTGAACTTTTTCAATGGGCCATTTCCACAGATAGGTGAGTTTGTATAGGCTTCAATGAAGCCAGATTCGGCTGAGTTTCCATCATTCACGGTATCTGTATTCTCATTTTTGAAACTTTTAGCTTTAAGCCACGGCAAAACTGGTTTACAGCCTTGAGCCTCTCTTTTTTCATCAACCAACTCAAGATCTCTGCCGGAAAGTTCCTCATTTACTGAATCCTTTGATACTACATTCAAATCGAAACCTTTTTCGGATGTCAAGTCCATATTATTGGAGGTAATAAGAAATTTCTCACATCCATTGGTAAAGGAGCGGTTAGATGTCAAATTGTCACTCTTGTTTTGCTTCTGAGAGTCGCAAGCAACAGAGAAGCAACGGGGTGATTCTTTGGGCCCTGATGAGAACCCATGATAAAACCCATTCCTGATGGAGAGATTAGTAGCCTCACATAGATTTGGCCTAGAACTGCCATCAATATGCCACTTGTCTCCAAAACTGTCATGGCATGAAGGTGACTTCAGACTCTTACCAACCATGGCACATGAATTCAATGACGGGTTTGTATGCCCTGATGATAGTTTTGCAGAAAAGCCACTTGGTTTACCCCAATAAGAGAGTGTGTGTGACAATGAATTGGTAACCTCCGAGGAATTAGAGAATGAATATGGACTAGCTGTTCGAGAAGTGATAAATGGTCTCCCATAGGTATAGTCGGACTTTTCATGATTTCCGTGGAAGGTCTCTAGACCATGTCCTCGTCTCTCTTTCCATCGGTCATCCCTGATACAGTGAGATGATTGAACCCCAGGATGTTGAAAGGCTTTGTCAAGCATTACTTGTGCCAGGTGGCGTGGTGTAGGGAAATTGTTATGTGAAAGACTATGAGGAACTCGAGTGGAGCTACCATCGACTTTACCTGCAAAAGGAAGGGAACATCTTACATACCATCACGAAAATCCAAAAAATAAAGAAACTTTAATGTGGATGCAACCAAGTCAAGATAGGCGCAAGACAACTGAAACTCTAGCGGTTGTATATACAATGTTTCACAGGTATTCTTTACCTGTCTCATATGTAGAAGAGAACCAGTCCCTCTCTTTGCCTTTACTAGAGCTTGTATAATGGGAGTTCTGTGTGGTTTCTCTAGGCAAAGCCGCAAATGCTGGATTTGATTTGGCAGAAGCGTTTAGCTTTCTAATCTCCTTATGACTATCACCATATCCAAGAAAATCAACAGGCAATGATATTGTTTCTTCAAGCTGAGCTGGTTCATTGAGATCAGCCAACCCAACTGAGCTTCTCAAACACGAATGGGATGCTGAAGAATCTTTTTTATCACTCCTTGTACAAGCACCAGGCAATAGTCTTGTACAACTGTCTTGGGAAACTTTATGATTTCCATTAGCATGGAAACTTGGATAGAACGATCCTTCATCATCTCGCAACTGCTCAACTTCATCTGTATCTATGTACTCATCAGCTGGAAGTTGAAGATCGAACATCTTCCGTAATTTTGAGGGCCTAGCCTCCAAAGATTCACAGATCTTTGAAGAGCAACCACTTTGCATTTGAACTTGACCAGATGGTACACTGTTCACTTTTGAAGAACTGAATGCAGAATTTACAATTTCAGTACCAGACATAGATGGTCTAGCATAACTTGAATTTGCTAATGGGAAGCTAATGGTATGGCATTTCCAAGCATCTTTAGGAAGTAGATGGGATCCAAGAATGCTTGATGAAGATGATGGCTCCATTGATGTCCAAGGTTTAGGCAATTCCGTCCTTTTAATTTCATACATCATGTCCCTCTGAGTTTTATAAAGGCGATGAAGTTCATACACCTACGAGCATAGATTTACATAAGTAAACATTTTGCAGCAATGCTGGAAAATGCCAGAGGACCAGTATAAAACTAAATTTAAAACTTATAATTTACTCAACTTAACAGCAAAATGAATGTTGACCACTAGAGATAGAATTACCTGATTCTTGAATGTTTCCTCGTGTTCAAGTATTTTCTGCTTCAGAATATCCTTATCATATCCAGGATCTGAATCTATCGTAGTCCTTGACATGAAACCATTACAGTATTGCACGTTTGTGAAGATTCTCTCTCCATGATGTAGGGGCCATCTATTGTTTAAATCCTCACTAAGGTAGCTCATGGGGTAATAAGCTGGTAGGTAACCTTTACAAAGCACTTGTGTTTCCATTCCTGCCAACAGCAGGAACCAAATCATATAAATAAAACCAAACAATGTAAGGGATTATGCAAAATAACCATTATTAATAATGAAAGAGCCGCAACGCATCCAATATTCAAACTATTTTATGGACCAGTACATCCTTCAAACATTTAACAAGCTGAATAGCATCACTACTCGCAATCAGCATAACCTGCCAGGTATAGAGAACTGACGGGAAGTGTAAGACAACATTTGTTAACTGGCGGAATATGCAATATTTATGTTGCACTCAATATTATTATATCATTGGCACGATGCCACTTAAATCTCACATAGTTTAGGTGCCAACCTCTGAATATCAACTTAGCATTTTAAACATACTGTACTCTCTCTGAAGATTTTACTTTATTTCCACCAGAACAACATAAAAGAAAGCACATCGTTTTCTGCCTCAAGTATATGTTTCAGACATTAACTGCAACTTTCACTTTGTATTAGTCTTTCCCGTAAAGCTTTGTCAAGACTCATATGAGTGATTTTGGAGATGATGAATTGATGATGCCAGGTAAGAATACACAAGATTATATCAATGGAGATTTTAAGATGATCTTTCAATCGTTCAACTCTTTGCTATGACTCCTTAATCTCTTAAATTGATTGTGATCATCATTTAGACGTCGAACCATGGGTAGATAGTAGTATGTTTACCAAGTAAACTTGCACCATACTGTTTTTCCACCAACCAAATGAGGACAAGAAGGGGCTTTTTTCTCTACAGGGACAAGCTAAGTTACATCCAAATTGAGTACACTGTTTATGATCACTCTTCCTATAGCTTTAATTGAGTTACTCCTCGATATAGAACAGGATTTCAGGCAACCAACTCAACAGTCCAACATACTTCACTGGAATCACCAAGAATAGCAGAGGAAACATACCTCATGATTCTCAATGCGCATGACTGACCACTAGGCCACACCCTTGGATGACAATCTAGACATTTTCCCACCAGCAACATTTTAATTAATGAAGATGGGTAATCTTGCATCAGTAAATGTATTTGAAGATCACAAAAATAAAACAAAGAAAAATAATCCAATTGTCAAATAAGTAACCTTCTAAAAAGGCCAATGCTGCTTCTGCTAATAAAATGTCAACATTAACTAGTGCAATTTAAATCCTTCAACCAAAACAAAGAATTAGAAGGCATTTCATTGTTAATGCCCCCATTAATTTGGCTAAGAAACCAACTTATACTAGTGATTGGCACCAGTTAATGAAGCTAGAAAAGATCTCAAATGAAAAAAAAGATCACTTGTCAAATCCAAGAACATAACCAAATTAATAAATAACTAGGCTATATATAATATGAGAAATGTATAAAAATGAGAACAGCAGAAACAATAAATTTAGAACCCCACAACTGTTAAATAGTATGAACTTTGAATAAATTAACACAAAAATGATTAGTTGACTATAAGATAAAGCAAATATTATATATATAGAAAGAAAGAAAGAATTGATATGGTCCTAGGTCTTAAAGTCAAATATGAATATAAATCTAAAATGTGAGATTTTACCTCAGACCTACATCTCTTCAAGACCCCCTTTCTTGGAGTATTACAATTTACAGCATCTCAAGAATCATGGACAATTGGCCAAAAAAATAGAAATATTGATATCAGTGAAATAATTATAATGAAACAGAAACATGGTTAGTTTGGTAAGAACATTGAAGAAGGTGAGATCCTCATAAAAAGATTAGAGCTTTATTTTTTCAATATTATTATGAGGGCCAAAGCCACACTGAAAGAAAGGTTCTTTAAGACAGAAAAAGAAAGTGTTGTGTGTGTGTTTTTTAGGTGGGGGGTTTTGGGGTTTGGGGAGGGGGGGGGGAGTAGGTAGACCTATATTCTGTATAGAGAGAGATCCCAGATAAGAAATCTATCACACAAACAAACCAACAGTGACATGAAATTTGTCAACATCTCTACTTTTTTTTTCCCCTTTGTTTACTTCTCTCTCTAATTTAATAGTATTATTTTCATTTTAAAAAGAATCACCAATTTTTCTTTTATTAGTATAAAAAAGAATATTATTTTTTTAATAATATTTTAATTTTAACTTTTCACGAGATATATTTAAGATCACAAGACATTTTGATACATTTGATATAATTTTAATTTAGAACTACAACATTAAAAAGTCTTACTTTATTTTTTAAATTTCGTATCAAATCAAACTAAATTATTCTTTTTTAAATAAAGGAAGTAAATTGTTATAGCTTCTTTTTGGAAAGAGTGAATATATTAAAATTGAGCAAATTATAGAAATCTCATACTTTACATGCATAATCTCAATATATACCAACTTTTTCTGAAATTACTAAAAATCCC
>JBCEWC010020367.1:0-10965 GCA_038996855.1 Solanum aculeatissimum
CTTTTTTTTTTTTGGTTTCTGTTTGTGGATCTTTGTTATAGGGTTGCGCACTTATATACATATATATATATATATATATATATATATATATTTTATTTATTCTTTTATTTATTTATTTATTAACCTTTTTATTTTTTTATTTTTCTTATTTATTTATTTATCTATTGACATATTTGTATATACTAAAAGTGATAAATCTATTGACTTATTTTTAATAAATATAGGATAAATATTATAGGATATTAACTAAATTATTAATTTAATTCATCAATTAAATTAATTATCTAAAGTTAATTGTCAACTAAATAATAGTAATTACTGAACCGTCCAAAATTTTCAATTTAAATTTACGAAAATGATCTTTTATGAAAAAGTGTGAACTCATTCTCAAATGACCAACGGGTCATTACACATATTCTAGTAGAACTGCAACAAATGGCTTTCAGGCTGGTTGAAGAGAAGGGCCAAATATTTTCCTAGTAAGTTTTTATTGTACGCCTATATATTTTCACACCTTATCTTTTGTTGACGTGTTAGATTCGGAATCACATCTACAATTTTTTGATATTTTTTCTTTTTTATCCCATGGGCGAAGTCATTTTATTCCCAGATCCCACTTCATGAGATTTTATTAGGTATGTTGTTGTTGTAGGCGAAGTTATTTTATGACTTCTAATATTTTATTTCGAGAATCACCATTCAGAAACTCAAAGCTTGATATGAGCTTCTCTTCTAGTTCTCTCTTTTGTCTTCATTTCTTGAATTTCATATTGACAAATTCAAATTTATTTTTTATAGTATTGGGACCAAGCCAGCGAATTTGCTAATACCTGATCATCTCATGTATGCTTGACAATTTAAGCCTTCATAGTTTATATAGCTTGATTTCCTGCTCAATTTATCTCACAACATAGTGTTTTTTGTGATACTTGATTGTACGTTATTGATCAACCTTATCTTAATTCTAAAATATGAAATGTCAACTATGAACCGATTTTAGCAAAATATACTAATATTATCTACTTGAACTTTATATCCTACATTTTGTATTATCTCTCACTTGCAGTTCTAAGAGTTCATAATATGCCTCTGCAAGACCTTTCTGCCCTTTCACATTGTTGCCTAGATACTCTGTTCTTTGAATATGGTATCAATATTTTATACCTATGTCATGTTTCTCGTAAGGTTCATTCAGCAGTGGTCGCTGAAGTATTTTGGTAAATGTACAATAACTTCATTTTAGAATTAACTAGGAGGTAGTAGTAACACCTTCATTTTTATCTGTATATCGCAACTTTCTAATTACATAATATAGAAGCTATTAAATAGCAAACAACAGTTGGAGTTCTTTCAGTACCTTTGAGTTGATTTTTGAGCAACATCGCTAAACCGATCGTTTCATAATTTTGATTCTCTTCTACAAATATATTGTGGATCAACTATACTTTTGTCAACAGAATTTTATATATCTTTAATAATGTAGATATTTTAGTTTTTATTTATGTTGATATATTGTATTTTTAATATTTTAAAATATTAAAATTTAATTAAAATAAATAATTTAAACAAGTACGTCATCCCAAAAATGTCACTTCTCAACTTTTAGACTGTTTTTAATAAAACTAATTATAAAACATTATTGACACCCAATTTTGACCTTCCACGACATAAATTAATTATCGAGCTTCTTCAAACTTCCAATAATTCGAAATAATTATTTTTGAAAAAAAAAATATAATAATAATAAAAAATTCAAGAGTTCCTTAGATCTTTCATGATAACCCTTTGATTTTCGAAATGTTACGTATATTATGTATACATATTTTCCTTATCTTTTATATATACTACGTTAGCTTTTAAATTATATATATACATGTATATTCATGTGTATACGTGTGTATATGTGTATCTATATATAGTTTTTATATATATTTTTTTATCCTTTTATAATATTTTAACTTTTGAGATTATATATACGTACGTATATGAATGTATATGTGTGTATGCATATGTATACTATGTATTGTGTTATTATTGTTATTATTCTTATAGATGATATTTTAACCTTTTTGAAATCCTATATATGTGTATATATTTCTCTATAAATATTTCTTTCATTCATTTTAATTTTTTGACCTTTAAAGTCATATATACATGCATATATGCGTATATATATGTTCGTATATATTTCTTTATATCTATTTTTCTTCATTCTTTTTTAGTTGACAATATTTTAACCTTTAAAATCATATATACAGACGTATATACGTGTATACATATGTTTATATATATATTTTTATATATCTATTTTCCATCGCTTTTTATCGATAATATTTTAACTTTCTAAGATTATAATCTTACAAATATACATATATTGTGTGTGAATATTATGTACGTATTTTTTTTTTATATTTATATATCTAATTGCGTATTTTGTTCTTTCTTTTTTAGTAATTTTTCAAAAATCGTTTCAAGGATTGTATTATTATTATTATTTTATAAATTATTTTTAAAAAAGTTAATTAATTGATAATTAAATTAGTTATTTCACCTTGTTAATTTCATGAAGCTTTAATTAATTTATATTTATTCGTCTCGTGATCAATTTAATCGATTAATTTGATTTGATTATATTTTTAAATCCTAATTTAATCTTGATCTTGATTCTAACGTGATTAAATTTTCTATTATATATTTTTTACCCACAATTTCTATTTTTTTTCTACCCATTTAGTCAATTTTGGACCCAAAATAAGAAATTGGTCCAATTTTCAGCCCAAAATCAGCCTTGACCTGGCCCAACTTTCCTTTTAATTAAAAAAAATCAGCCAACACAATCCTAGTCCCTAAAAAGTCAATCCACGCGCCCTTCACTGATTTTGCTTCTCTTCTTCAACGCTCACGACGCGTCGCTTCTTCCTCTGCAACGACGATGATGGCGACGGACAGGGCCCAAAAGTGGCACCTGTCCTCTGCAAAAGGTTAAATCAAATTTGAAATCCCCCAAATCACCTTTAATCCTCCATTTCCCCCTTTTTCCGAAATTTCCAGAAATTGAATAGATTTCGGAAATTTCTGAAGCTGCCGAGTCTTGAAACCGAAGTTCGTCTCGTGGTCGGACTCGTCGTCCCGATTTGTCGCACTCGAAAAGGTAACAACTTTACGTCTCGTTTTTCTTTTGAATAATATTGGATGACGCTGCTGTTATGTTATCAGCAATTGGCTAGGCGTATTAGGCGTGAAAGGTCTTAATGTAGTACTTGTTTCTGAAAGTAATGTGTAGCAGTCAGTTGGTTCAGTGGTTTTTTACTTGAAATGTAATGAAAAGCTTCGAAATGAAAATTAAAAGTTTCTCTAATTCTCTTGTTTTCGTGTACTCCTGTGTTGCATAATTTCTGCTCTGAATCTGTAGAAAATAGAGGATCGTCCCTTGTAATGCTTTTGCTGGTTGAAGGAATTAAGAGGATGTTTTGGCGTGGAAAATGTTGTCTTTACTTGTTGCCACAAATTTCTTGCTGGAATGACATACCAACAGACACAATGGGGATTCTTTTGATTTCTAGGGTGGCATGCCTGGAGTTCAAATTATGGTTCTTTAGTTTCCTGGAACCACACCTCGAACTATCCGATAAATTCTAAGGGTGCAAAATCACTGTATATCTTGGTAGGTTTATTAGATTTCCATATTTGTTACCAAGGTCCAGAGATGCTCCCAGGTTGTGAGGACAGATTTCTTCTGTACAAATTCCTGACAGTCCTCAAAACTGAGACCCCATAACCGTTAGTAACAGAAGTGGTTGTCCATTGTTCACTGTCCATATTTGTCCATATTTACTTCATCAGCCGCTTACTGTAGCGAGTTGTGTTCACCGAATACTCTCAACCGTCTCACGCATTCGAGGATCTCAGGATGCTCAAAACATTGCTCCAGAGTTCCCGTGTGCTTTGCCCACAGTGACATCCTATATCTGTATATCTGCAGTCGAGATGCAATAGCAACTGAGTCACACAATATAACTTCTTGGACTAAAATGCAATAGAGGTTAAAGCATTAATTGTAAGCAGAGAATATTATACAAATTTACTTCAAATTTACCTGCCCATGTAGTCCGGAATTCCACATGAACCAGTTGTGATTCATATGACACAACAAAGAAGATACAACAATTCTACTAACAATACTGATAGTTTTGGTTTAAAGGTCAGAAGGTGGTGTAATATCTCTTGAAATTTGAAAACTAAGAAAAAGGGAAGAGAAAATTAGAAATATGATAGCAGCATATAATATCTTTGTCACAGCAGAAGATGAACTAGTAACCTCTACATTTACACAGCAGAAGCTTAGCAAGATTTCATCAAAGATGACCAGTAACCTCTACATTTAAGAAACTACTGTTCACAATTCTTACTTATCATATTCCGCTTCCGGTTCAGCATTTACTTCCATCCACAGAGTGACTTAGAACTTCTTGAGCTTCGACCAAAGCTGATTCTCTTGCATCAACAGCATATAATATCTTTTTAACTACCACGACCATCTGTGAAATGCAATAATACCAACCCCACATGATTAGATAACTCGTAATACATGTTAATGACAGAATGAAGAAACTTTTATCTAACTGTGAGATACAAAAGGAGCGGTGTAGTCAGCAACTCAGCATTATGCTTAACCATAATTGCCACTCAAGGCACAATCACTTAAATCTCTAAATAATGGGAAAAGAGCATAAAGAGGGTCAAATAATTTCTCTTCAACTGTTTCCATAGCCAGCATAATTCAAAAGAAAGCAAAGTAAAACAAACTACTCCATATAAATAGTCTCCGTACCATGTTATACGCGTGACATATAAAAAACATTAACGAAGGAAATCCATGAAACAAGCAACTGGTGTAGTTACAAGCTAGAGAGGGGCTGGGTTTAGGACTTAAACATGCACAAGAAACTCATGCTATAGAAAGAGCTTTTGATAATAATAACCGAGAATAGATAAGGAAAATATTACAGTAACGCTTCGGCCACTGCAGAAACTCCAAATTATCCAAAGGACGACCCTTAACAAGCCTGTTAACTTCAATATGCTGCAAGCAGAATGGAAACCAACTGTAAGTTTTACCAAAAGAATCATCTAGTTCCTCTCCATGGGTTATTTCGTTTCTCCGAGGCTAATCCTTGATGGATAAATTGGTATTGTGCAGGTAATACAGGATGGAAACTCCTTGACTATTGAACCTTAAAATTTAGAATTTGCAGAAGTGGAACCTCGACCATCTAATATGGACTGTTGTTTGCTCCATTGAGATGCTTCATCTGTGTCATTCAGTGGTCTCGCATGCATTTTTCAGATTAGACCATGTAAGACCATCAAATTCTTTTCTCTTCCGACTAATTTTTGCCTAAATAGTAACCGAAATAGACCATGCAAGACTAGGATTCCAAGTCCAGTAACAAGTTCTCAGCAGAACAGATTAGGTACAAGCCCTCAACACTTGAGAAAAGTGCTAAGTACTAGCAATTCTGCCTGAAATCAATCCTTTATAAAAGAATACGATAAACAAAGCACCACATAAACCTGAACAACAAGGTAATTACTCATCATTTCAACATCAAATACAAGAACAACGACATAAACTAGCACAAAATACTCCAAAAAATGTACGAGGATTCAGTTATACACTGTAAGCATCCAACAATACATGGCCAGTTATACATGGCTATAGCATCCACTGTAAGCATCCAAAAATACATCACCAGTTATACATGCTGCTAGATTTTACATGGTAATTGACATATATGGCCAGTGAAAAACAGTAAGCATCCAAAAATAGCAAAATAAGAAACTCCATTGTGCCATTACATAACAAACAAAAACTTTAAATTACAACTTAGAAATCACCCTCTAATGTTTGCCCCTCTTTGCCTTTAGCTTGCCAATCTTTATCTCCTTTTCTTTTGTCAACTGATTTGAGGTCACACATGCTTTGCCTTTCCATGCTAGCTTTCTTGGTGAGTATGGCAGGATAGTAGGCATATTGACACCACTCTCATCACCCCTAAAGCTAATTCTTCTTGAACCAATTGGTTGTTGATGTAACTTCTTCATTTGAAGTCTAGTCTTTGCTTCAGATTTCACTCTAGGCCAACCACTGTCTCCTCATCCTCGGATTCAATATCACCTTCAACTTCATCTTCATCAACAATTGGACTTGAAGGTGCAACAACTTTAAACCTCTTTGATGGGCTAGGAGCTTCATTAATTACTTGGCTTGATTGTTGGTTTGTCCATTGACTAGAAGATGTAGCAAATCCAGGAGTTGGCATAAAGACTCATTCAATTTCTTCACTTGGTTGGGGTGTTGACACTGGCACATCTTGGAGTACTTTTCTCCCCCTTTGAAGCTATAAATTTTATCAAAGAGTTAGATAATTAAGTACATATTGTAAGTAATGAACAATTGATGAAACATGACTTATCAGAGGACATTTCCTTCAATTATGACCTGGTGCACTACCGTTTCCACATGTCATTTGCAGCCCCTTCCTACTTTTTGACCATAGCCCCTCTCTTTTTCTTGCGTCATCTTTTTCCTTACTCTCTTAACTTTTGGTCCACCAACCAATTTACGTATTTCTGGTGGTTTCATAGCTTGAGAAGGATCGACTTTCCAGAAATTTTTCACCCCTAACAAGTTGAATTTTATGCAGGTACACCAACATGTAAGCCTCTTTTGAGTACCACCGATGCATCTCATTCGGTGGTTCTTGTCTATCATGTTCTAATGCTTTAATAGCACGAGGACATGATATTCCTGTCAAATCCCATGTCCTGCAAGTACATTTCTTTCTACCAAGATTCACAACATGTCTATCTATACCCTCAGCCACCTCATATCCTAAGTCTCCATTAGCAACAACTTGACAATCTTGTGCAATTATTCTGAAATCATTGTACAGCTCCATGGCATATGGATTATAATCTTCTGTCCATGTTTTACCCCCTTCTTCAAGATCTTTCGATCTTTTCATAACCTATACAAAGCAACTCAATAAACAAAAAGACAAACCAGAAAGATACATGCAGAGAAACATACAAACTGTAGCTTTTGTAAAATCATTTTTCAAGAGAAACATACAGAATAAACAGAACTGTAGCTTCTGGAAAATCATTTAGCATTTTTCAAGAGAAACGGAACAGTAGCACTGTAGCACTTGATTCTAATTTTAAGACAAACAGTTAAGACTGCTCTAGATGTGTTACTTTGTAATACTCTAGATGAAAACTTGTTAATCAAATATGTTGCAGCGAGAAAGTATTTGAATCCATAAAGTAGGACTTTATTGGAATCCCAGATATCCAGATTAGAAACTTTATTCTTGATGTGACTAATTGAAAATGATAATCTGGATTGTCTTGTTAAAGGGTACATAGTGTGAGAATGACCAAGAGAAACAGAGAGAAATTTTAAGAAACAGTCAGTAACAATACCTTGATTCTAATGTCTTCCAACATCTTGATTATTGTTTTTTCCCTTGCTTCTAAAATCCATTTGTTGAATGACTTCGTGAAATTATTTTCACATGTGGAGTTTGTACAGATTATGCCAAAGTAGGCCCTGCATCAATGTTGTGGTGGGTACCATAGTAAGTCTTTGGCAGCTTGTTCAGACACAAAACCCATCATCTTTAATTGGTCTTCAAACTCTTCTTCATATGTACTCTAGACAGATCACCAGAATAACTTCTTCGTTTGTACACCACTCCAAGTCTTGGACCAATTGGCTTCTATATGCCTTGCACACCATCTATGCTGTGCTTTTGGAAGCGAGTCACCAACAACATCAATCAAGCCCCGTAAAAACAAATAAAAATAAAATAACATGTTAAAGTACTTCAAATGTATTCAATAACTACAAGCAACTGTCAAACACTTATAGGATTACCTTTTGCATATCAGATATAACTATCACTCCATCATCATCTGCCAACTCCAATGAGTTTCTCAGCAACTCAATGAATCATTTCCATGTTCTACTTGTTCCTCTATCCACCACTGCGTATGCAAGTGGATAAAAATGCTTCATTGAATCTTGTCCAAGTGCAACCAATAGAATTCCCTTGAACTTTCTTTTTAAAAAGGTGCCATCTAACCCTACAAATGGCCTCAAACCACCTCTCCAACCACTTTTCAAAGCTTGAAAGTGAACATACATTCTCAATTTTTTTTTCCGCATGTTTCAACAAAGCCTCCTTAGATATGTTTATAACCACATCAGTACCAGGGTTGCTTGATGAGTCGCGAAAACGCAACTTCGGTAACTCTTTATACTTGGAATTTTCGCGAGTTCTCAAGTAAATTTGTGTGTTTATGTTGCGTTTAGTGTTATTTTTAAGAACTCAGGTTGAGGCATGGATACAGGCAGAAAGGAAGCGAAAAATGCAAAAAATGACGTCAGCCTCACACGAGCACCTTCACGGGCCGTGTGAGCTTACACAGGTTGTAGGGGTGGTCCGTGTATGTTGGCAGTGAGCACTACAGGTCGAGGCTGGCCGAAAAGAACAAAGTGTCACCTCACGGTAGGCCTCACGGACCGTGTAGCTGACGGTGAAGGGAGGCAGAAAGTCCAAACGTAAGTGCACAAGAAAATGCTTCCAAGTGAGACCACACGGTACCCTTCATGGGCCGTGGGACAATTCACGGGTCGTTGCCCAACCGTGAGATGAGGCAGAAAGTTTGAGCTGAGAGAGCAACGGGAATTGGACCAAGTGAAACCACACGGGACCCATCATGGGCCATGTGGGTGCTCACGGGTCGTATGGCCAACCGTGAAGGGAGGCAGAAACTCTGGCCAGGAATGTACGAAAATTGTTGCCAAGGGAGGCCACACGGTCCGTCTCTCCTTCCGTAGAGAGAGGCAGAGACTTTGGCTGGAATTGTACAGGAGATATCGCCAAGTGTAGCTTCACGTAGCGTTACATGGACCGTGAAGTGTCACACGGTCCGTGTAGTTGTCGTCGTTCATGCCGAAACCCGGATTTTCTATTTTAGTTCGGATTAGGTTTTAGGTCATATATATATGTTTGTAGGTCGTTTTTAATTATTATTGACGGTTGGTTACCGAAAACTTGAGAGAACAACATTGTAAAAGCCATTTTTATCGAGTTTGTGATTCTGCATTTCGTTGTTTGTGATCGTGATCCATAAATTCGTTGCGTATTCAATTGTAAGTGCTGATTATGATGTGTTCATCTTATTTTAATTCGATTTCTTCAATCATGCTAGGCTAAACCCACAACTAGGGTTGTGGGAACCATGATAACCAAGAAAGGTAGGCAAATTTAGGGCAAAAGTCGAGGGTGATCATCATATACATCATAGGATGTCTTCAATTTAATCTAAACCTTAATGAGTCGACGCGTTAGGGTAACCCTGTATTCACTACATGCCCGAGAGGGATGTAGTGATTAGGAAAAGAATCCTGATAGAATTCGGAGTTATTAACCTAGTCTAAGTGCTCGAGACCGAGAGGTGAGAGCATCCTGGTGTCTAAAGCAATGGTAAAATGGGTAAAACGTTATGAGACCGGAAGGTGATGAACGATATGCACCTAAGAGGGACTGAAAGGTGAATTAGGTGTTAACTAATTGCTTACTCTGTGTATGTGATCGCAATCGTAAAAGCCTTAAGTTTGAATATCGGAATTGGTGTCATGGGGACCACAAACCTAGTCTAGCAATACATTGTTGAATTCCAGTAGTCATTTTAGATAGTTAATTAGTAGAATAAGCTTGATAATTAGTTTTTATATTACTACGAAACCCCTATTTTCATTATGCGTTTTTATTTCGGAAATAGTTATTACACTTGGAACTAAGTGCTAGTAGCTTTATTTTCACGCATTCCCGACCCCAACTCTTGTTGGGTTCTATATTTGGTCAACGATCGCTTTGCACTTTGTTTGAGGTGTGAATTTGGGCGTATCATTACTATCCCTCAACTCTTGAGCATAAGCCTCCAACTTATTGAAATCATCAACATAGTTACCCTCCAATTTTTCCAACACAAGCCTTTTAACCCTCTTTATTTTTGAATAACTGATATTAAGACGGAAGTTATCATCTGAATTCTGTCTCATATATGTTACCTTGTACTTAGGATTATTTTGGACCTTCTTCTTGAAATAGTGTGCTAAAGCTTGTTGAGTAGCTCTTCTATTCTTGAATGCTTCTGGACATGTGTGTGTTGTTTGCAAGGTCTTAATTTCAAATTCTTGCCCTTTCTTATCTTTAGAAATCAGACACACAAAAGGACGACCAACATCACACCTATATCTAATTGTAGAAGAGTCACTCTTAACAACTTTAAGGCCAACCTTCCTAACAATTAAGTGGTAGCTCACTATTCTTTTAGCTTCATCAAGATTTTTAAAGCTCTTACCTTTTTTCAACTCTAAAAAGTTGTCTAATTTCTCATTTACTTCTCTTTTCTTTTCCATTCTAAAGGATTCCACTTCATCACTATTATAATAACTAAGATATGGTTCATTTTCATCATCTTCCTCCTCACTTGATTCACCCTCAGTTGCAACATCTAATATAGCAAGGCAAGGTTCTTTATGATGTTTGATGTCGGAAGCTGGAACAATATCCTCCCTCACATCTACATCAAAGAGTTCTAGTATACCAAACTGAGTAGACAAAGATGTCTGCACTATTCTTATATCAGAATCCCCCTCAATCACATAATACCTTCCAAAAGGTCCTTTGAGTAAAAGTTGTTTGACTTTCACAAAACCTAACTTTTCATTGAACTCTTCACATATGACAGCAAATCTGGATCATATCCTTTCCGAGCATGAATTAATTTCTTAATGTAGATAACATGAGGTGTAAGCACCCACTTGCCCCCATAATTAAATAACAGGTCCACCTTCTCACTCATTCTTCAAGAAAGTCATATTATAGA
>JBCEWC010020368.1:0-10965 GCA_038996855.1 Solanum aculeatissimum
AGGAGGTTTTAACAGACTGGCAAAAGATGGAGGCGTGGTTGAGAGCAGTGGTTGGGCTGTCAGCCCAGCCCCAGGAGGGGGCTGGCCAACGGCCGGAGTGGCCATGGCAAGGTAAAAGATTCAGCGACGGCTAGGGTTTTGCAGAGAGAAAAATTTTATGATCGTGAAAAATTTACAACCTTACCAATTACTCCAAGGCTCCCTTTTTCTTAATGTGTATTACTCTAAATTTGGTACAAAAAAAATATCTCTGTATCATTTATGACCATAAATTACAATGACATATCAATTTTTTAAAATTATATCTAAATGTCAATATTTTGTTTACAAAATAATGCAAATCTATAAACTCATTAAAAAAAAAATATTTTCATCGGTCTCTTTTGTTCCAATCCCTGATTTATTGAGATTTGGTAATATTTTTATTACTTTTTCTAGTTCCAAGGACCTCTAAAAAAAATTTCTTTGTCTTGGAAACCATCTGCTCACCTCTTGCTTTTGTCTATTCAATTCTCCATCAACACATTCTTTCAATCTCATACCATCTGCATATTATTTATTTGTTCGATTCATTGCTTCATCCACCTTTCCTCTTCATTCTCAGTGATATTGTTAGTTTTCTGATTATTTTCTTGTCAAGTACGAATTTATCGATATTGAAAAGATTTTAGTTGAACAAAGACAAGAAAACTACAAATACTACATGCAAGGTTCTTTTTTTCGTGAGCTCATTGTTTTTTTCTTAGTAACAAGTTTTTTTCATTCTTTTGATTCCCTTTTAAAAATTATTGTTTTCGGAGTCTAGTATTGTTGGTGGAAATAAAGTAGATAATCTGAAAGTTACGAAGCCCAGGAAGTGGAAGGGCAAATATTTAGATCAAGCTTCAAATGTATGTAATACTAATTTTCTCTTTCTCATTTTTTATGTATTTATTTTGACAAATCTTTTTTAAAATTTCGTGGCTGCCTTTAAGTTTTTATTTTTAAGAATTTTGTTTGAACCAAGACAATAAATCTACACGTGCTAAATGCAAAGGTATTTTGCTTTTCTTAAATTTATTTTTTCTTAGTGGCTATTGCTACATCTTTTATAGATCCGAATCTATTTCGTCTAAGATATGGTGCACTGCTTCGGGATTACGAGAAGATGATTTGGGATTGGTGTTTATTTTGTATGTCTTTTAAGTATGGACCTTTGAGTAGTAATGAAATTTTTTTAGTGTTTATTATTTCTGAATGAATTGGTTGAATAACATAACGTTTACATTTGTTTTTGTTTCTATAACTTTTTTTAAAAAATTATTTTTTAAAAATTTTTAAATATAACATTTAGGCCATTTATCTTTTTAAGTTGGCATTTTTAGATATTCTTTTTTGTATTTAAATTTTTTTTTAGATTATTATTCTTGGTAATGAACCAACAATATGGTTATTACGAAATGGACTACAATGAGTTTAATGTAAACAATAAATTACTTAAACGAGGTTTTATTAAAAACATTTAATGTATTTGTGAAGTACAAAAAGGAAATGAATTGTTTTCGACCACATCCCAACATATAATCTAATGGAACAAAAGAGTGTTGAAAATTAATGTATTTTTTAATTTATTAATTATTATATTATGAAATTGCAAAATAAGTATTTTTTCTGTTGGTGTTAATAATGTCATTATTATGAATAAATGGTAATAATATTGGTAAAATTGTGAATAATATAATTGGTGTACTATGCTGACGTAGTTAGTAGCAAATAGTTGGTGCTTTGTTTGGGTTACTTTTTTTTTATTCTATTATGCGTTTATGTAACACCAGTTGATAAAAGAAAAGGTTGGTGAAATTCTTGAAAGTGTAATTGGTATACTCTGTGAAAATATTCTATGATAAATTCAATGGGTTAGGATTGCTAATCCTTTCTAATAATTCCATTGTTAAATATATATTTTTTAATTATTGGTGCATTTATTTGGTATTATTTGGTGTTCGTAATAAATCGAATACGTTAATGGGTCCTAGGTGTCTTTGTTGATATCACAGTTGGTGTATATATGTATATGTAGTTGGTATACTTTGATGCATTAGTTTATTTACTGTGTGTTAGTTCATATGTGATTGTTGTATTAGCTTTATAACGATATATTACAAATAATATATTTTCCTATTAAAAAATGATAAGCGTTAATGAATAACACAAGTAGGTATGTTGATTACAAGATTGAAGGTGTTATTTTTTATCCAATTAGTAAATTTCAAAGGTTGCTTGATATTATTGCTTCACAAATCGGTGTGGACACAACTAATGGTGCGAGCATGTGTAGTTGAAGGTGCGGACGGAATATCTTCATACAGTTACATATGGTGCAAATAGGTTCACAGTGTGTCTAAATACAAGAATATGTAGTTGTGGAAGGTTCCAACATAATGAAATTCCTTGTAGACATGCAATTGCGACTATTGAGTTCGGAAACAAATATGGGAAGACTACTATACAGTGTATTACAGTAACAAAAAATTTCAAGATACTTATGCAATACCAATTGACCTGTTGTCATGCGAGAACACTTGGGTTATTCTAGCTAATGTTTTGGATGAGACTGTATTACCACCAATGGTAAGGAGAAAACCCGAGAGACCACCAAATTATGACGGCAAGAAGGAAATCACTAAAGTGAAATTCAAAAGAAGCAAGGTTACGTGTAGTAATTGTGCATCAACAGGGCATAATAAAAAGACTTGGAATTTTGTTTTACTTGGGGTGGTTTATTGTATATTTTTTGTGTTTAAAATTAAATGCTAAAATGATTGATGTTTAAGCTAGTGTGTTTTTATTTTTTCGTTAATGCACTATGAAAAAATTTAAAAAATTTTTTTGGTTGATATTTTTTGTTATAATTAAGTATTTATATGGTGAAATATGTTGTGGATGTTGACTTAAAGATGTCTAGGGATTTTGCTATATTTGATGTGATTTGTTGTGTATTCTTCCTATTCAGTTAAATAGTGAATTGATTGATGTTTATGTTGGTGTTTTTTGAATATTTTTCTTGAAAAAAAACTTGAATATTTTTAGATTGTTGTCTTTGGTTATAATTAAGTATTAACATGGTAAAATTATATGTTGTGTGTCTAGTTGAAACTTGGTATGGTTTGTTGAGCATATTTTTTGTTCAGTTAAATGGTGAAATAATTGGTGTTTGAGTTGTTTTTTTCAAATGCACTGTGAAAACAACTTGAAAATTTTTTAGTTGATGGATTTGGTTATAATTAAGTATCTATATGGTGAAATTCGCGTGTCCAGTTGAGTGTGTCTTGGGATTTTGATATACTTGGTGTGGTTTGGTGTGGGTTATTTTGATGTTATGTTAAATAGTGAAATAAATGATGTTTAGGTTGGTATTATTTTGATTTTTTTTTTGTGAAAAAAACTTGGGTATTTTTTAGTTGTTGTCTTTGGTTATAATTAAGTATTTACATGGTAAAATTATGTTATTGATGTCTAGTTGAAACTTGGTATAATTTTTTGTGTTCGATTTAATGGTGAAATAATTGATGTTTGATTTAGTTTTTCATTAATGCAATGTGATAAATTGGTGTTTTGGTTGGTGTTTTGTTTTGTTTTTGCTGTAAAACCTTTGACTACTATAAAACCTTTGATATTTGATTTGTGTGATGCATTTCTAATGAGAATATTTTATTGATGTCAAAGTTGATGTGGTTCTTTTGAAATAATTGAGGGTGAATATTAACACTAGTGTTGGTGTGAATTTTTTAAAAATAATTGAAGCTAAATGATAACATAATTGTTGGTTGATTTGTAGTATTTTTTTTGGTGTGTTTGCAACCAACAAATTGGTATAATATAGCGTATTAAATATGAAATAGTTAATGATTCCTTTTTTGGTTTAATGTTAAAATTTCTTAACAAAATTAATCAATAGAGTACACACAACTGTACCATATAAAAATTCAATAACAATGTAAACAAAAATTGTAAGAGAAAAGAAAAATAAGAAAACTGAGCAAAACATTTTTCATTCTAACTCAAAACACATAACAATACCAATCATAAAAATTGCTAGAAATTCACCATATGTTCACCAACAAAAAAAATCACAAAATACGCTAATAAAATTCAAACAACCATTGTTTGATCAAATACATATTCCCCAGTTAAAAGTAGGAAAAGATCATAATGTAAATATATTGTCTATTTGATGCGTATTGGTACATACTTTGATGGAACCACATTGTCACTAACCGAAACATATTCCTTTGAAATTTTTGGTGCGCCAAATCTGCTTACAACCTTTCCAGTAATTTCACTTTCACTGACTGCATCAGACTCAATCTTCCTCTTCTCGTAATCCCAAAGCAGTGAGTCATACCTCAGGCGAAATAGATTCGGATCCATGAAAGAAGTAGCAATAGCCACTAAGAAAAAATGAATTTAAGAAAAAAAAAGTACCTTGCATTTAGCATGTGTAGATTTATTGTCTTGGTTCAAACAAAATTATTAAAAATAAAAACTTAAAGGCAGCCATGAAATTTAAAAAAAGATTTGTCAAAATAAACACATAAAAATGAAAAAGAGAAAAATTAGTATTACATCCACTTGAAGTTTGATTCAAATTTTTGCCCTTCCTCTTCTTGTGCTTTGATGAGTCGTGAAAATGTGACTCCGATAACGCTTTTAACTTGAATTTTTTGCGAATTCTCAAGCGAATTTGTGTGTTTGATGTTTCGTTTAGTGGTATTTTTCAGGAATAAGGTTGAGGCATGGAGTCGGACGAAAAGGAAGGAGAAAATTAAGAAATATCACTGCCAGGTTTACACGGGCACCCTCACGGGTTGTGTGAGCTTGCACGGGTCGTGAGAGCTGCCGTGCATGATGGCAGTGAGCACTATAGGCCGAGGCAAACTGAAAAGAACCAAGTGAGGCCTCACGGAAAGCCTCACGGCTCGTGCAGTAATTTCCAATGGAGATTGCACCAGAAATCACTGCCAAGTGACACCACACGGGACCCATCACGGGCCGTGTGGAGGCTCACGGACTGTATGGTCGATCGTGAAGATAGGCAGTAGCCTCGGCTGAAAGGGCAGTGGAAGTTGCTGCCAAGTGAAGCTACACGGGATCTATCACAGGCCGTGTAGCCTTTCACGGACTGTTTGCCCAGCCGTGAAGAGAGGCAGAAAGTTTGAGTTGAAATTGCACAAGAAATTGTGCCAAGTGAAACCACACGGGACCCATCACGGGTCATGTGGACTTTCACGGGTCGTATGCCCGGCCGTGAAGGGAGGCAAAGACCTTAGTCAAGACTGCACAGGAAATTATTGCCAACGGAGGCCACACGGGACCCATCACGTGTCGTGTGGCGTGGAACGGACCGTCTTCTCGACCTTTGTGAGAGGCAGAAACTTCAGCTGCAACTACACAGAAATTGGTGCCAAGTAAGGTCACACGGACCATTTTACGGACCTTGAAGTGCCTCACGGTCCGTGTAGTTTTCGTCGACATGTCGAAACCCGAATTTCCTATTTTAATTTGGATTAGGTTTTAGCTAATACATATATGTATTTTTAGGTTATTTTTGATACTTAGCAACTGTTGAAGACTAAATTGTAAGAGAGAAAAACGCCTATGATCATGTTTTATCTAATTTTTGATTTTGCATCCGCTCACTTGTGATTCGTAAATTCGTTGCGCATTCAATTGTACGTGCTGATTATGGTTTTTTCATTTTCTTATAATTTTATTTCTTTAATCATGCTAGGTTAAACCCACAACTAGGGTTATGGGAACCATGCTAACCAACTAAGATAGGCAAATTTAGGGCGAAAGCCGATTGTGATCGTCGTGCACATCATAGCAAGTCTTCAATTTCATCTAAACCTCAATGAGTCGATGCATTAGGGTAGGCCTATATTTATTACATGCCCGAAAGGGATGTAGTGATTAGGAAATAATCCTATGACAAAATTCGGGGTTATTAACCTAGTCTAAGTTCTCGAGACCGGAAGGTGAGAGCACCCTGGGGTTTAAAGCAAGGGGAAAAAAGGGTAACCGTTATGAGACTGGAAAGTGATAGAAGAAAGGCACCTAAGAGGGACCGAAAGGTGAATTAAGTGTTAACTATTTGCGTACTTTGTGTGTGTGATTGCAATCGTGGTAGCCTTAAGTTTGAATATCGACGTTGGTAGTATGGGGATCGCAATCCTAGTCTAGCAATAGATTTTTGAACACCAGTAGTCGTTTTAAATAATGAATTAGTAGAATAATTTTGATAACTAGTCTTCATATCACTATAGAGCCCCCATTTATATTATGTATTTTTATTCCAAAAATAGTTATTACACTTGGAACTAAGTGCTGGTAGCTTTATTTTCACACATTCCCTGTGGGATCAACCCCAACTCTTGTTAGAATCTATATTTGGTCGACGACCGCTTTGCACTTCATTTGAGGTGGGAATACGACTAAGATATTGTCTATTAGTGCAAATTTTAGTGTAATTCTATTTCCTTATTTTACTTTTTTTATTTTTGTTTGTTGGTACTACAAGAGACATGTAGTGCATGCCCGCCACCCGCAGTAAGAGCGGACCACTGATTGCTTATGACCAAGAGTTACAAAGATCAATTTGAAGGATGAATGCACAAGAGCGAGAAGCTCAAAGGCGACGTGAGTTGGCCCTAAATGTGGAGAATAGGGGAAATGATGGTTTGGGTGTGCATGATCTTGATGGGGATGGGGTGCAACCTGCAGACCCTTCACAACATCAAGCAGAAGTTAGGCCGCCTACCCCATAATAGCCCCGTGCAATATACTATGATGAGGACTACACCGGGGCTACTGGTTCAATAGTCTAACCACCACTGTCCCCTGGCGGGAAGTTCACCATCACGAGCATGACGCTTCAGATGCTCACGTTGAAGGATTTGTTCACTGGGCAACCACATGAGGACGCCAACCAATACCTTATGAATTTTGTCTCCACCTGTCAATCATTCAAAATTTCGAGGGTTAATTAGAAGGCTATCTGGTTGAGGTTGTCCCGTTGTCTCTGTATGGGGAGGCAATAAAGTGGTTGAATAAACTCCCATATGACTTTATTTGCACATGGGGTGAATTGAAGGAAGCATTCTTAGAGCGATTCTTCCCTGCATCTGCAAAATTGAAGAATGAGATTGAGTCGTACAGGCAGTTATCAACTGAGGCTTTATATGAGACTTGGGAGAGGTCCAGAAAGAAGATTAAGCAATGCCCGAACCATAACCTCACAGATGAGTACTTGAAAGAGGTTTTCTACAGGTCATGCAATTTTGTCACTAAGCCGATTGTTGATGCTGCTTGTGGAGGTTCGTATATGGCAAGGACTTTTCCTAATATTGTATTCATCTTGGATCAAGAAGCTAAGAACAACAGGGCATGGTATACTAGAGATGGTGACTGTTATGGGTTCATTGTTGGGATGACTATAGAACAACAAAAGAAAGAGGAGGAACAAGATCAGGACATGGCTCATATGCAGACTCAAATGGGTAACTTCAGAAGTGATCGGTCGGCAGTATATGTACCCTCTATGAATAGAGAACGCCAGAACAATGGGGATGGCTCATCTAAGCTGGAGGAGATGATGGCCAAGGTGCTCGACAAAGTTGAAGCTACAGAGTGCGGAGTGAGGGACATGCATGGCGAGATGTCTAATATTCGGCCAGTTAGTGGATTCTCACTCCACTTCTATTAAGCAGTTAGAGCAGCTGTCAATTTCACTGAATCAGAGAAAGGTCGGGGCTCTTCCCAGCGACACAATCCAGAACCCAAAAAATAATGGTCACTGCATGATCGTGACCACAAGAAGTGGTAAGGTAATCCCTGATCAAGTTCCAACAAGAGATGACAGTATAGTTCAGGTGGGTAGCAAAGTGGCTGACTCCAGTGCGACACATGCTGAGAAGGTAATCGAAGAAGTAACTGTGACACCTGATGATGCTGAGATAGTTCAGGACCCCAGGGGATCTGACAAACTAGAGTCACAACATTTGCCAACTGTTCCTAAGTCGCCACCACCATTCCCACAGAGGTTGAAGCAGAAGGCAGAAAATGACAAATTCCAGAAATTTTTGGAGATGTTAAAGGAATTGTCAGTTAACATACCCTTGGTGGAGGCACTTGAGTAGATGCCTGGTTATGCTAAGTTCATGAAGGACTTAGTGACTAAGAAGTGAACAATCACAGCTAAGTTAGTCGGGAACCTTCACCATTGCAGTGCAATTGCTACTAGATCACTGGTTGAGAAAAACGAGGATCCTGGGACTTTCACGATCTCGTGCACAATAGGAGCTTTTGATTTTGCACGGGCCCTCTGTGACTTGGGTGCTAGCATAAATCCGATACTGCTAGCAGTCTACATGCAGCTGGGCTTGGGAGCCCCCATACCCACGACTATGTAGCTACTTATGACAAATAGGTTCGTGAAGCAGCCCATGGGGATTCTGTGCGATGTGTTGGTCAAAGTGGGCTGATTCATTTTTCCTGTAGATTTTTTCATCCTAGACTGCTAAGTTGATTTTGAGGTTCCTATCATCCTGGGGAGACCATTTCTAGCCACTGGCAGGGAGTTGGTAGATGTAGAATGCGGTGAGCTGACATTCAGACTAAACTCAGAGAAGGTCAAGTTTAATGTATGTGCTTCTATGAAATGGCACAGAGAGATGGCAATGATGTCGGTTATCGATGTAGATGAGACCTACTTCTCTAAGGTCCCAATTGAGGAAGAAATGGGTGTAGATGAGCTGACAGCTGTAATAATGAACTTCCCAGATGATGATATGACTGATTATAAGGGCATGGTGCAAGCGTTGTAAGGTAGGAGAACCAGACCTTATGTGCCAAGAAAGTTGGACCTGGATTTACAAAATAGACCATCCCCACCTGCTAAGTCATCTGTTGAGGATCCTCCAACTGTGGAGCTCAAGGAACTGCCGCAACACTTGAGGTATGCTTTTCTTGGTTATAATAACACTCTACCTATGATTGTGGCTGCAAATTTATAGGATGATCAGATGATGGCATTGTTAGGGGTACTGCAGAAGTTTAGAAAGGCAATAGGGTGGTCCATTGCAGATATTGTGGGTATTCCGCCAGGTATATACACGCACAAGATTAATTTGAAAGATAACTGTGTGCCTAACATTGAGCATCAGCGCAAACTTAACCCACCCATGCAGGATGTTATAAAAAAGGAGATCATCAAGTGGTTAGATCCTGGGACCATATACCCGATCTTTGACAGTCAGTGGGTCAGCATAGTGCAGTGTGTGCCAAAGAAAGGGGGTATGACAGTCATCGCCAATGACAAGAATGAACTAGTCCCATCACATCTGGTGACTGGTTGGCGAGTCTGCATGGACTACAGAAAGTTGAACAGATGAACCCTGAAGGATCATTTTCCCATGCCCTTCATAGACCAAATATTAAACTGACTAGCAGAGGGTGGTACTGATTCCTTGATAAGTATTCAGGGTACAATCAGATATTGATAGCACTCGAGGATCAGGAAAAGACAATTTCACTTATCCATATAGGTTGTTCACATTCAGGCGGATGCCTTTTGGGTTGTGTAATGCCCCAGCCACTTTCCAGCGATGCATGATGTCTATCTTCTCAAACATAGTTGAGGACACCCTTGAGGTATTCATGGTTGATTTCTCTGTGGTGGGTGAGTCATTTGATGATTGTCTTCTTAACCTAAGCAGGGCTCTACAGCGTTGTGAAGAGGCAAACCTGGTCTTGAACCGGGAAAAATGCCACTTCATGGTCTGGAAAGGAATAGTCCTTGGCCACAAGATCTCAAAAAGAGGCATAGAGGTAGACAAGGCGAAGATTGAGGTTATTGAAAAGTTGCCACAACCTATCTCAGTAAAAGGAGTCAGAAGTTTTCTAGGGCATGCGGGCTTCTACCGCCGGTTCATAAAAGACTTTTCCAAGATTGCACATCCATTGTGTAAGTTGTTGGAAAAAGATGCCAAGTTCCAGTTCGATGAAAGTTTCAAGAAAGCCTTTATGACTTTGAAGCACAAGTTAATTACTGTTGTGGGAGTTGTGCTGGGCCAAAAACACAACAAGAGTTTTCACCTCATTTACTATGCCAGCAAGACCATGAATGAAGCCCAGAGAAACTACACCATTACTGAGCAGGAGTTGTTGGCAGTGGTTTATGCCTTTGATAAATTTTGAGCGTACCTCTTAAGTACAAAGGTAATTGCGCACACCGACCATACAACACTGAGGTATCGTATGGCTAAGAAGGATGTCAAACCAAGACTGATTAGGTGGGTGCTATTGTTGCAGGAGTTTGATTTTGAGGTCCAAGACAGAAAAGGGACTGAGACCCAAGTTGCAGATCATTTATCTCGCCTGGAGGATGAGTCCAAGGGAAATGATTAGTTAACTATCGATGACTCCTTTCTCGATGAATAGGTACTAGCCTCTTTTGTTGATCTAATTCCTTGGTATGCTGATTATGCTAACTATCTGGTGAGTGAACTCATGCCAGAGGACTTAACCTATCACCAGAGAAAAAAGTTTCTCCATGATGTGCGCAGGTACTTTTGGAATGAGCCATTCTTGTTTTGCACATGTGTTGATTGGATCATTCATAGGTGTGTCCCTGAGGAAGATATGATAAGTGTGATGGAAGCTTGTCACGCTTCTCCGATGAGGGGCCATCACAGTAGTGCCAGTATCACCAAGAAGATACTTCAATGTGGGTACTACTGCCTGTAACAACCCGAAAATTTCTGAAACTCCTTAGGGTTGATCTTTTATGATGTTATACTAGTCATGTTTGAAATTTGGTATCCATAGGTTGAGTTTAAGTGTCCGAACACAAAAACGGATTGTTTTGGGGCCTAGAGGGGCCGTTTGGACAGTGAGCTTCGTAGAAGCATAACTTTTGGTGTGATT
>JBCEWC010020369.1:0-10964 GCA_038996855.1 Solanum aculeatissimum
GGAGGATGCAAAGGTTGATTGGGAGGAGTTCAAAATGGCCTTCCTTGATAGGTTCTTCCCACTTAAGCTAAGGGAAGAAAAGATGATCGAGTTTATCAATCTCCATCAAAAAAACATGACCGTGAGGGACTATGCCCTCAAGTTCACCAAACTCTTAAAGTATGCTCCTACTTTGGTTTCGGATCCCCATGCAAGGATGCACAAGTTCATATCGGGTGCATCAAATTTGGTTGTTAAGGAGTGTCGTATGACTATGCTTATTAAAGAGATGGACATCTCAAGACTTATAACATATGCCAAAAAAATTGAGGGTGAGAAGATGAAAGAAAAGAAGATGCATGAAGCCAAGAGGGGTAGACTTGAAGGTGGGTTCCAAATTGCTAGAGTTGGTGGGTTTGGTCGTTTCCAACAAGGCCAAGGGTCCAATATAAGGTTTGCTAGAGTGCCTTCTCCTAGGGCATAATTTATTAATGCTACTCGGATTCCTCGTTGTACTCAATGTGGTAGGAATCACTTAAGGGTTTGTAGACATGCTACGGGTGCATGTTATGGGTGTGGTAGTAGGGACCACAAGATCTCGAAATACCCAAAGAATATGAACAAAGCTCCAATTACTCTCGGTGGTCAAGAACCACCAAAGGCTCCGGTTGGAGGTGCTCCAAGGGTCAACCGGTTCTATGCTCTTCATGCCCACCAAAATGTTGAGGAAGCTCCGGATGTCGTCACGGGTATGTTAAAATTTTTTAATTTTGATGAATATGCTTTACTTGATTCGGGTGCGAATTTATCTTTTGTGACTCTATTGTTGGCTACTAAGTTTGATGTGTGCCCTGAAAATTTGAGAGAGCCTTATTCCGTGTATACCCCTATGGGTGAATCTATTGTGGCCCAAAACGTTTATAGAGGGTGTCCCATGTCGGTTTTGGATAAAGTGTTTATGGGTGCTCTTGTTGAGCTTGAAATGTATGATTTTGATGTTATACTTGGAATGGATTGGTTGCATGCATCTTATGCTTCAATTGATTGTAGAAATAGACGGGTTAAGTTTCAAGTGCCTAATGAGCCGGTTTTAGAATGGAAGAGTGGAAATTTCGTTGTGAAGGGTAGGTTCATTTCCTATCTTAAGGCCCGTAGAATGATTGAGAAAGGATGTATTTATCATATAGTTCGGGTTAACGATTTGGAGGGAGAATCCTCTAGGCTTGAATCGATTCCAGTAGTGCAAGATTTTCCTGATGTGTTTCCAAAAGATTTGCCCGGCATTCCTCAGAATAGAGAGGTGGATTTTGGTATAGACCTTCTCCCGGATACTCAACTCATTTTGATTCCCCCGTATCGTATGGCTTCGGCGAAGTTAAAGGAGTTGAAAGACCAATTGAAAGAGTTTTTGGATAAGGGGTATATTAGGCCTAGCATTTCACCTTGGGGTGGTCCGGTGTTGTTTGTTAGGAAAAAGGATGGAACTCTTCGTATGTGTATTGATTATAGGCAATTGAATAAGGTGACCGTGAAAAATAGGTATTCTTTTGCCTAGGATTGATGATTTGTTTGACGAACTTCAAGGGGCTACTCACTTCTCCAAAATAGATCTCCGTTCGGGTTATCATCAATTGAAAGTAAGGGAGTGTGGCATTCCCAAGACGGCTTTTCGTACCCGGTATGGTCACTTTGAGTATGTGGTTATGTCTTTTAGTTTGACTAATGCCCCGACGGTGTTTATGGATCTTATGAATAGGGTGTTCAAGCCTTATCTTGATAGCTTTATTGTGGTGTTTATTGATGACATCTTGATTTACTCCCGTAGTGAGCAAGAGCATGTGAAACATTTGAGATTGGCTCTTCAAACATTGAGATTGGCTCCAGTTTTGACTTTGCGAAATGGTTTAGATGGGTTTGTGGTTTATTGTGATGCCTCCTGTATTGGTTTGGGTTGTGTGCTCATGCAAGATAGTAAGGTGATATCCTATGCTTCCCGACAATTGAAAGTGCATGAAAGAAATTATCCGACTCATGATCATGAATTAGCGGCGGTGGTGTTTGCATTGAAACTTTTGCGTCATTATTTGTATGGGGTTCATGTAGATGTGTTCACCGATCATAAGATCTTACAATGTGTGTTCACCCAAAGAGATTTAAATTTGAGGCAAAGGAGGTTGTTGGAACTCCTTAAAGATTATCATATGAGTATGCTTTATCATCCCGGCAAGGCCAATGTTGTGGCGGATGCTCTTAGTAGAATTTCTATGGGGAGTGTTGCTCACATAGATGGGGAGAAAAAGAATGTAGTGAAGGATGTGCACAATTTGGCTAGATTGAGGGTAAAATTGTTCGAATCCGACCATGGTAGTGTTTTGGTACAAAATGGCTCCGAATCTTCTTTGGTGGTTGATGTCAAGGCTAAAAAAGATTTAGATCCGTCTTTGGTGGAATTGAAAAAGTTGGTTGTCGATGGTAAGATTAAGGTTTTCTCCCAAGGGGGAGATGGTGTGCTTTGGTACCAAGATCGGTTGTGTGTTCCAGATGTTGATGGTTTGAGGGATATTATTTTGAAAGAGGTTCATAATTCACAATATTCTATTCATCCGGTTTCTTCAAAAATGCATCAAGATTTGAAAGGTTTGTATTGGTGGCATGGTATGAAAATAGATGTGGCTAAATTTGTGTCGGAATGTCCTAATAGCCAACAAGTGAAAGTTGAACATCAAAGGCCCGGTGGTTTGACTCAAGACATTGAAATTCCTACTTGGAAATGGGAGGGTGTGAATATGGATTTTATTGTTGTGTTGCCCCGCACTAGAAGGCAATTTGACTCTATATGGGTTGTGGTTGATAGGATGAAAAAGTTGGCTCATTTTCAATGGGTCAAGACTACCTATAGTGCCGAAGTGTATGCCGAGGTATATATTCGAGAATTGGTAAAGTTGCATGGGGTACCAAAGTCTATCATTTCGAATCGTGGTACCCAATTTACCTCTCATTTTTGGAGATCGTTCCAAAGAGGGCTTGGTACTAATGTTAGGTTGAGCACCGCTTTCCATCCTCAAACCGATGGGCAAGCCGAAAGAACAATTCAAACATTGGAGGATATGTTGAGGGCTTGTGTATTCAAAGTATTTGAGAAGGGTTCCCGACCACAAGATCGCAGATGAATCCTTAGTTGAAATCTTTTACAGAGCCCTTGATGAGAATGGACAATCAGTCGTTGGCACCATCATGGGTGGATCATTCATAGATCATACATTCCAGGAGATCGCCAAGAGACTAGAGAGGGTGGTTAAAATTAATTGTGCATGGGAAACAAGCGACAAAGCCACAAAAAGTAGATCATTTGTTGTTACTACTACTCCTATGCAAACACAGGCCAGTAAAGAAGTGATGCAGGAACATGCATAGATTAGTACAAATTTTGAGTTACTGATGAATAAGAACGCAGAGAAGGTAAATATTATCACTCATCATCCTGTCCGAGTGCCCATGTGTGAGGAACCCTATTATGAGAAAGATTTTTGCTTCGTAGCTAAGTAGACGGGGGGTTTCCAGCCTAACGCCCAGAGGTTCAATCAGTACTACTGGCGCCAAGGGCAAGGAAACCAAGGTCGGAACTACGCATGAGAGGGAGCGTATAATAACAACAACAGGGGTGTCTTCTATGATCAAAATAAAGACCAAGATAGAGATGCTGAGTAGGGTCATAGATATGGTTATAAAAGTGGCACCTATTTTCCACCCCACAATCTTGACTCTAATGCAGGTTCGTCCAGGATCGAGGCGATGTTTGACAAATTGCTGAAGAAGGCAGATGCACAAGATGAGACACTAAAAGGGATGAAGGCTGATATCTCCAATATTAATCAGAAGATCAAATCTCATTCAGTTGCAATCAAGTATCTCGAGCAACTATTCATCTAGATCTCGACTCAGCTCAACCAATACCAGAAGGGTACTCTGCCCAACAATACTGTTCAGAATGAAAAAATGAAGGGCAGTGTATATCTATCACAGCTTGTAGTGGGAAGCATACCACTGATCCTCCAATGCTTGTAGATGATTATGAGGCTCGTGATGAGGGTGTTGTGGATAAGCAAGCCAAAACTAGAGATATTGGTATTCAGACTGAGGAAAGCAATGTTGCATATAAATAATTGAGAGCCATTCCTTGACCAACTCCTCCCTTCTTATAGAGACTAAAGAAAAACAAGAGGAAAGTAAGTTCAAACACTTTCTTTCCATGTTAAAACAACGTTCCATCAACATCCCACTGATTGAGGAGTTGGAGAAAATGCCCAGATACGCCAAGTTTATGAAGGATCTAGTGATAAAGAATCACACTGTGTGTCAGTACCTCTCACAAGAGCTCCAACATTGTAATGTTATCTCTACCCAGTCCTTGGTGCAGAAGAGAGAGGATCCCAGAGAATTTACCATTCCCCGCACTATAGGGGATGTGGAGTTCACAAGGGAATTATATGATCTTGGTGCCAGCCTAACTCGATGCCCCTTGTGAATTTCAAGAAGCTCAACTTGGAAGCCCCTACATCTACTAGCATGAGACATTTGATCGTTGATCGAACTGTGAAAAAACTAGTAGAAATCTTGCATGATGTCCTTGTCAAGGTGAACAAATTCATATTCCCCATGGACTTCGGGATCTTAGACTGCGAGGTCGACTTTGAAGTCCCAATCATCTTTGGAAGGCCTTTATTGGCCACTGGGTGAGCCCTAAGGGCTCCTTATGTTTAGATTAAATGACGAAAAAGTCATCTTCAACGTCTGCAGGTTGATGTAGAAGTCAGATAAGCTTAAGATGGAGGTCTGGGCTATTAATAAAGTTTATGAAATTAGATAGCCCACATCGTGGCACGATAATAAATTAGGCGCTACTTGGGAGGCAACCCAAGATATTTTAGTAATAATCGTAGTTTAGTTTTTAGTTTTTAGCTTTAGACTTTAAAATAGGCTAGCTCTTTATATTCTAGGGTTGTAAATTTTGGATAATAGACTGGAGTTATATAGGGTAACAGTGTGTTTTTGCACATTCTGTAGGTAGCAAACCAAGTCAACCAATTTTGGAAGAAAAAGAATAGAAACTCGAGTTTACAACTTTCTCTATGGGTCGTATTGCATTGTGCGACCCATAGACCATCTCATAAAGTCCACCAGTGAGCAAGGGTATGATGCACTCCATTCCATAAATCAACTCAATGATTCGTATGTAGAACTACGGGTCGTGGATTAGGTTTGTGGACCCTAGGTAAGTCCCTAAAATTTTCCTGAATGACAAAGTGGTTTACGAGACTCATTTTATGAGTCATATATCAAGATATGACTCGTGTTATTACTTGTAGACCAAAGGTGGGGATAAAAGGGTTTAAAGCTTCCACGAAACCATGATTCACGAGCCGTAGAGCATTCCATGACCCGTAATCAGGGTTTCATAAAGCAAAAACCCTTACTTTTTAACCCGACCTAGTTTAGTTTAAAAGGGGTCAAAATTATTTTGACCCCATTATTTGCAAAAAACTGGAGATCCCAAACCCTAAATCTGACCACCCCCTCATTTTACGACCATAAATAGTCAACCCACCTCATTGTTTTGCCATCTCTGGCGAAGCCAACTTCTCCTACAGTTTTGAACCCCTGTTGTGTCCTTGTCATACTCTTAATATCATTTTAAATTGATAAGTCTACGGTCTTTAAAACCTACCTTATCGAATTGGTATTTTTTGAGTTTGATTTTGGATTAGGGATGGGTTTAGCAGAGTCATGAACCTATTTAAATGTTATACCTTAAAAATATAGTCATGATTTTGATATGTGATTACAGTAGAAATAGGTGACGACAAAGGGTTGGATGTTTAATGGAACGTTGGTACAACTACGCAGTCATTGTAATATAATGAAAAATGTATGAGTATATAGACAAATAGTTAGTACATGCATGGATGGATGGTCGGATAATTTAAAATGCATAGTAAATCTTTTTGATGGGGTAGTGCATGTCTGGGGTTGGTAGCTTCGTGTAAATTTGCATGAGGGTGCATATATATTTTTTTTATAAATGTTGTTTGTTTGGTAAAATTGGTCAGGGCAACTCATAAATGAGGTTGTAAAAGAATTTTGAACACTGGCGATCTCTACGAGGGTCTTTTATGGATCATGGATCAATTCACGAGCTATGGTTACCCCTTATGAAAGGTTCCAGTGTTGGTTAATCATAGGGATTTATCATACGAGACCTTGTACGACTCATAGACTGGTCAACGACTAGTAGATAGGTCTCATCTAGATAGTCAGTGTTGAATCTAAGCTAGGACTTACATCCACGACTCCATATATGATTCGTAGAGCATTCTACGAGTCATTACTGGGTCTTGTAGATGCAAATCCAATTGATTCAATAGTAGCTAAACACTATCCCACGAAACCCTTTACGAGCCGTAGAGTATGGTACAACTCATAAAGAGGGTTTGGTAATCCCAAACTTCCCTAGTCCAATTTTGAAACTTTTCTTGTGTTTTTCGATTGCAACTCATGGAACTAATTTGTTTCGTGATCGTGTGTCTTGCAGGTGTCATGGCCCCTAAATCAAAGAAAGAGAAGATTCAAGCTTTGAAGGTCTGCCTATGAGACGAGCCCAAAGATTTAGAGCATGCCTCTGAGGTTTGTGGCTCTATAGAGGAACTTAGCATCTATCCAAAATCCGATGTAGAGCCACGATAGACTCAAGCATCTTGTAGGCATGCTATGTCGTAGGCTATTATGGTCTGCCTTCCCCATTCTGATGAGAGAGGTGACATAACTAGCAGTAGCATTGAGATAACCTTTTCAAAGAGGGTGTCCAGATTTGGTTCTGAGGAGGGTTTAGACTCCTCATCATCCTCCAACCATTGCACACCCGAGTCATCACTAGACGCAGAGCACAACAGGTGGTGTGTCGAGGGAATGCAGACCATCTTCAAGGAGGATATACAGAAAAATAGGTAAGGCCGACACACTCATTTTATATTGGAGGATTCTCGGGTCATCACCAAAGGAATCGATAGTAACCTAGGACTGGAGGACACTATTTATGACACAAACACCAGTGGTTGGCATAGCCGGCTGGGAAGGACTCACCGGTATTGATTAAGGAGTTTTTCGCCTTCTACGCCGCTATGATTCATAACACTCTTCGCAAGGGGAAGAAGCCCCTCACCCAACCAAGTCTAGAGGAGGACAGATTACGAGGCCGAGTGGTCAACATGCCAGAGGAGACCATCCGATGGATTTTATTTAGACCTAAGTTTGCGGCCCCAGTTCCACAATAGAGTTTGATCACAGAGTAGGGAAGGCACGTGACTTGGGGGTGATGAGGGACCTGGAGCACCGAGCCCATTTAATGAAGTGGATTGCTACCCATATAGCTGTTTTAGGACCTATCCCTTCTTGGGTAGCCACATCTTTGGAGCCTATCGTCAAGGCTTCGCTCAGCTTTGCTGCTAAATTTTAGTGGGTGGTGGTGTAACGGCCCGAAAATTTTTTAAACTTATTATTGTTGATCTTGTATGATGTTATAATGGTCATGGTTGAAGTTTTGTAGCCATGGGTTTAGTATAAGTGGAAGAATTCAAAACGGACTTTTTGGTGGCCTAGAGAGGCCGTTTGGGCAGTGTACTTTGAGGAATCATAACTTTAGGTATGGGATAAACTGTGTGGGATACTACATAAAGAATTGAAGATATTTGAGTTATCTTTACAACACAACTGGTTTCACTCAATTCGGAGTTCGTATGAGGACGTTATGGCCAAAGCAGTGAGACTGCCCATAATTCAGAGGAGGCTACAAATAGGCTCTGGAAATGGTCCATGGATAGGACGAAGGACCGTGTGAAGGTTCACGGTCCATGTGAGGGTCCGTGTGGTGATCCAGTGGGTTCAAGGTGGTCAGGGTCCAACCCGTAGACCAAGTTAAGTCCCGCGGACCAACCCATGGTCCGTGGGACTCCAAACGGTCCGTGTGGGGGGGTCCGTGAAGTGGGGAAGTGTGTGGCCAAGGCTGTGGGTCTGGTCTCTGGGCCAAGTGTGGCTCCACAGACCAGTACACGGTCCGTGTGAAGCCACACAGCCCGTGACACACTTCCGTGATGTGATCCAGAAAGTGCCCGAGAGTTCAAGCCGAAGACGAGACCAAGGCATGGTACACGGACAGGTACACGGTCCGTGTACCACTGGACGGGCACCTGAAACCAACCGTGTGGCACTGTGTATAGTTAATTAGTCCATTTCAATAATGGTTAATTCATAATTTAATTAATTCTTAGGCCCCTTTTAGGCTTTCTAAGGTCCCCTAAACCCTTTTAACCTAACCCTAAACCCTTTTCATCCATTCCAAGGCTCTCCATTACACTTTGAAATTTCCTAAATTCTCTTTACCTCCATTGTTGAAAGCTTGAAGAATTTTGTGGAAGATCATCCTTGTTGTGAAAACCTTCAATTCTTTTGGTCAATTGCAAGGTATGTGGGTATGATTCATGGATTTTCTTTCATCGATGAAGACTCAAGAATCCTCTTCTTTAAATTTGGTTTTTAAGTTTTAATTAAGGTTGGGTTATTTAAATTTTGAATTATTTAATTGATTGGGATTATGTATTGTAGAAATTAGGTGATTTAAAGTTAGTTTGAGTTTGAATTTTTGAAGGTTTAAAGGTTTGATGATGATCAAGTTATGCATGTTCCTTGTACTCTTGAATTATGCATGGGTATTGTCTAAATGATGTTTTAAGGGTGAATTTGACTTGAATTTCTCATTAATTACTCTTCATTTGAATGTAAAGTTTGAATTCCATTATCCATGCTACTCATATTGTTCCTCATAGCATTGCATGTATGATTCATAGGTTTATGATGAATGTTTTGATGTGGGCTAAGTCCCTAACATGTTTATGACTATGATTTTGAACAAGTACACATTTGACTAAGTTGTGATCACACTAAGTCTATGATATGGTTCATTGAGCAACATGGGTGTTTACACCAATATGATTTGACAAGTATGATATGTGTGGAGATACTCTTATGCATAAAGTATGACATGAAAGTTGTTTGGCTTTTTATCCCATAATGCATGACTATGAAATATGTTTAACTATTGTTAAGTGTACATAAGAGTATTTGAAAGTATGTTTGGTTCCTAAGACCAAATATGCATGTTTTGAAGTTCAAGTGTCAAGTTTTATTTTAAAAGCTTGTATATGTATATGCATATGCATACTTGTGAGATGTGGGCTTAGCACCGAGGGATTGGAGTTGGGGTCGGCTATCTTCACAGGGTCCATACTCCTTTCCCTAAAATTAAGTGCCTCCATAGGTGTGCTTTGATATTATATGCTATGCTATGTAACTCCTTCCGAAATGGGAGACCCATAAGGAAGGTAGCCATCACATCGAAATGGGAGACCAGTAAGGTGTGGTGAGATTACCCTTGGAAAGTAATCCTCCACGATCCAATGGGGGAGCTTTTATTGGGAAAATTCATGTTGTAGCTCACATGGACTTGGATGTCGGTTATGGTTCCATCCCCTCTATATTAAGAATTATGGGATTTCATGCATCATGATTTCATGGCATATTGTTCTTTTGTCCTTTCTTATATTAGCTTCTATATATGTGACCTTGCTATGTAGGTTGTGTAGGTTCATGTGAATATGCATTTGCAAGCCCGCATACTTAGTGCTTAATTGTGCCAACCCATACTCTTGTCTACATGTTCTAACCATGTAGGTGCCGGTGACGATCTCTATCTACCTTTTCCCGATGAGTGATCATTTTGAGGACATGTGCTTGTGGTGAGCCCTTTTGTTTAAGGGTAATAGCCACCTTCTATCTACCTAGTTTATTATGTTGCTTACTTTACTTATGTATTGAGGGTGAGCCTCAAACTATGTCGAGGCCCCGCGTTATCTATGTAGAGGCTTGTTTGTCAAGACCCGAATAGGGGGCCTAGATGTAACATGGAGAAAGAGGACCTAAAGACCCTCGATAAAGCCATTATAGCATCAATATACTCTTCATCGGTTCGGGAATGCGGAAGCTAAACACATAGCAAGTAAGTTCTAAGGAATTGGGGACTTGGGACTCAAGCTATGATGACAATATCGGGGATGGAACAAGTATGCATACACGTAGAACATAGTCATACACAATACCCAACATTCAAGCTAATATCATTACAAGAGGACATGATCATAAATCAAGTGAAATAGCATCATATTACATAGAAAAATATCCAACATACAAGTCAAACGTACAAGAGTATGGATTTGTCCAACAATGTCTCTACATAGATGAGCGGGGCCTCGATAACTTTGAGTCTCACCCTTAAGACATAGAAAGTAAATACATAAACTTAAGTGGTAGATAGACGGTGGCTATTGACCTTAAACAGGAGGGCTCACAAATAGTAGGTCCTCAATAAGATATCAAACGTCGTCTGGAATAATGTAATAATCACCCTCGGTCCCTACTTGGTTAGAACATGTAGAAAAGAATATGGATTAGTACAATTAAGCACTAAGTATGCGGGCATGATATGCATATGACAAATATAGCATGACCAAGAAACATGTCAAGGGGACAAATGATACGAAAGGAATGCACGTAGCCAAAGAGTAATATAATAATATGTTATGCCATATATAGCGGGGATGTCACCTCAACCGACAATAAAGGAGACCCGAGCGAGCCACTATCCGAATTCGGATTACTTGCCAAGTAGTACCCTAGTCAGCCCTTCAACAAGGGGATACAAAACAAGTCAATCCCTATCTAGAGAGATAATCCATGGTGGCACATGGTTTGACGGAAAGGGTGGGGCCCATGGGGATAGCCCTCTTATAAGCCAATCCCTCAGTACTAAGTCTCATCCCACGGGAATACGTATATATACATGCATCATTAAATTGGAAGACTTACATTCACTTTCAAAA
>JBCEWC010020370.1:0-10963 GCA_038996855.1 Solanum aculeatissimum
AAAAGATAAATTTGCACCCGGATCAAGTAAAGCATATGCATCAAAGTTAAAGATTTTTAACATACCCGTGACGACATATCAGAACTTTCTCCAACTCTTGGCGGGATGAAGAGCATAAAACCAGTTGTTCCTTGGAGCACCACCAACCTGAGCCTTTGGTGGCCCTTGAACACCGGGAGCAACTTGGTCCTTCTTCACGTTCTTTGGGCAATTTGAGATTTTATGGTCCAAGCTACTACACCCAAAGCAAGCACCTGTGACTTGTCTACATACACCCAAATGATTACGACCACAATGATCACAACGAGGAATCCGAGGACCATCCCCAACTTGTGCCTTAGGAGGAAGCACCTTAGTAGCAGCCCTCATGTTAGAGCCTTGGCCTTGTTGGAAGTGGCCAAATCCACCACCCTTGACATTTGAGAACCCACCATCAAGTCGGGCCCTCTTAGCCTCATGCACCCTTCTCTCTTTCAACTTTTTACCCTCAATTTGTTTGGCATAGGTCATGAGTGTCGAAATATCCATCTCCTTAATAAGTATTGCTATCTGGCACTTCTTCACAAACAAATCCGATACACCCGAGATGAACTTGTGTATTCTTTCACGGGGATCCGAAATAAGATTAGAAACATACTTGGAGAGTTTTGTGAACTTGAGGGCATAGTCCATGGTCATAGCAGCTTGACGGAGATTGATAAACTCGATCATCTTAGCTTCCCTAAGCTCAAGAGGGAAGAACTGATCAAGGAAGGCCACTTTGAATTCTTCCCATCCAACCTTCACATCCATCATCCTCTCCATAAGCCATTGACTATACCATACTTGTGCTACACCCTTGAGTTGATAAGCTGCCAACTCCGCCTTTTCCTCGGAACTAACCCCCTTAATTGACAACACTTTAGTGAGCCATCCACGAATTCTTGGGCATCCTCATCGGCCTTAGTACCATAAAATTCTGGAGGGTTCATACGAGTGAAGTACCTCACCCTTAAGGCCGGAGTAGTGACATTGATCGGGTTGACGGTATGAGCTTGGTTGGCCACAGCATGGACCAACATAGAGACAATATTTCGGAACTTAGCATGGGACACCTATTCTTCAATCGGTGCCCGAGGAGCTATTTTCTCAACTTGCGGAGCCTGACGGGGAAAGGGAGCTCTTCTTGGAGGCATTTTCTGAAAGAGCAACAAAATATCAAAGTTTAGAGAGATTCATCATACGATCTCATGACACGACATAAGGAAGAAATGAAATGAGATAATTCCTAAAAACGTCGTCATGGCCTCTTGTTCATAGACATGGCGCGCATCATACCCATGAACAAGACTCTAATCGACGCGGAATGTTGGACTCCGAGGATCATTACAAACCTAGGACTTTGATACTAGAATTGTCACGACCCAGATAGGGGCCTAGATGTGACATGGCAAAGGAGAACCTGAAAGTCCTCGATCAAGGCATTATAGCATCATCACACACATCATCGGTTAAGAAGCACAAAAGCTAAACATATAACACATAAGCTCTAAGGGATTTGGGACTCAAACTATGGGGATGCTGTCAGGAATGGGACAAGAATGGATTCACATAACACATAGCAATTATCTCTAAGGAAACAGGTAAGGGGAATCCAAGCTATGGGGGAACACCGGGATTATGAGACATTCCACATAAGCACATAGTCATTCCTAATCCCCAACATTCAAATCATAAGCATAATAAAGACCATTCTCATAATTAAGGCTAAATAGCATAACTTTCATCATCAAAACATTTAACATAACAAGTAAACGTACAAGAGTTTAGATTTGTCCAACAAGCCTCTACATAGATCAAGCGGGGCCTCGAAAAGGTTTGAGGCTCACCCTTAATACATAAGAAAAGTAAATGACATAAAGAATCTAGGTAGATAAAAGGTGGCTATTGCCCTTGAGCAAAAGGGCTCACCACTAGCAAAGTCTTCATAAAATGATTAAGCGTCGTCTGGTAGAATGTAGATATCGTCTCTTGTCCCTACATGGTTAGAACGTGTAGACAAAGAATATGGGTTAGAAAAATTAAGCACTAAGTATGCGGCATGCAATACATATGCCAATATAGTATGACCAAGCAACATGACAAGGGGACAAATGATACGAAAGGATTGCATGTAGCCAAAGGGCAATATAGCAGGATGCTATGCCATGATGCATGAGATTCCATCCTATGATCAATATATATCGGGGATGTGACCTCGACCGACAACATGGAAGACTCAAGTGAGCTACTACCCAGATCCGGACTACTTGCCAAGTAGTACCCTAGTCACCCTTCATGAAGGGGAAATAATACAAGTCATCCCATCTAGGGAGAAATCCCATGGTGGCACATGGTTTGAGGGAAAGGGTGAGGCCCTTGGGGATAACCCACTTAGTACACCAATCCCTCGGTACTAAGTCTCATCCCACGGGAATACATATATATAAATGCAACTTCAAATCAGAAGACTTACATTCTTTTCAAATCATGCATCATTAGTCAAAACCAAAACCATTGATCAAAATCATGCTTATGCTTAGGCCAAAGGCCATCAACAGTTTCTAAAACCATTTTCATGATCATTCCGTGTCAAAGCAATAAGAGTAGCCCATCTACATAGCTTATCATATCAAGCCTTCAAAACATGTCATGGTGGTGCAAATACCCAATATGCTCAAAGAGCCATTACAAGAGACTATGTGATCATAAGCCTTAACATATCATAACAAGAGTTTCATCATAACAATATCCCATGCATATGTCATGAATGAGGAACAAGAACATGGGTAATGGAATTTTAAATTTTATTTCACAAATTGAAAGGTAATTCATCATAAATCATGAGAAAATCCATAATTAAAGCATAATGCAAATTACCCATGCATAATTAAATCATAAAGGTACATCCACTTTGATTCTTCAAGAGTTTCCATGAACAATAAAATTCAAACTCAAAACATGATTAAATTACCAAAAATTGACAGCACATAAACCCAATTAACTAAATACTTCAAAATTGGAAGAACCTATAACTTAAAGAAATCGTAAAATAAAAAATTAAAGAGTAGGGTTCATGGGTCTTCAAGGATGAAAGAAAATCCTTGAATCAAATCCCTCATACCTTACAATAACCAAAGGAATTGAAGAATCAAGCAAGCAAAGGTTGTCTTCCCTAAATTTCTTTAAGGTTCAGCAATGGAGGTCAAGAGAATTTAAGATTTTCCAAAGAGTAACGAGGGGCCTTAGAATAGATGAAAATGGGTTAGGGTTAGGTTAAGGGGGTTTAGGGGACCTTCGGATGCCTAAAAGGGGCCTAGGGACTTATTAAATTATGAATTAACCATTAATAAAACGGACATTTAATTGGAAAACAGTGTAACACGGTTGAGCTACAGTGACCGTTTAATGGTACACTGGCCGTACAACAGTCCGTGAACCAACACTTAAAGTTTGCCTCAGCTCAAACTTTCGGGGGACTTTCTGGACCACTTCACGGGGTGCTTCACAGGACGTGTGGCTTCACATGGACCGTGTATTGGTACGTGGAGCCACACTTGGCTCAAGAACCAACCCACAACCCTGGAAAGCTCTCTGCCCTACTTGACAGCCACCTACACAAATCGTTTTAGGTCTCACAGACCGTAGGGTGGTCTGTGAACCTTCACTTGGTTTATGGGGTGGGTCCTGGCCACCTTGAGCTCACTGGACCATTTCAAGGACCCCCACATGGACGGTGGACCCTCACACGGTTTGTGGTCCTAGCGTTGGGCCATTTTCAGAGCCTATTTCCAATGTCTTCTGAATTTTAGGCAGTCTCACTAATTTTGCCATAACTTCCTCATACGAATTCCGAGTTGAGCGAAACTAGTTGTGTTGTGAAGATAACTTAAATAGCTTCAATTTGATATGTAGTAGCCCACGCGGTTCAATCTGTATCAAAAGGCATGCCTCCTCAAAACTCACTGTACAAACGGCCTCTCTAGGCCACCAAATGATCCGTTTAGCGTTCGGTCACTTAAACTCAACCCCTGGCTACCATAACTCAACCATGACCAGTATAACATCATACAAAACCAACCATAGGGATTTTTTGAAAAATTTGGGTCACTACAAGAATTCATACTTTAAATTCAAATCAAGAGTAATTCATAAGAAATTCAAGTTAAATCAACCTTTGGAACAACATTTAAATACTACCCATGCATAGCTCAGGAGCAAAGGGGACATGCATAACTTGATATTCCTCAAATCCATGGAAACTTTATATAGTTCAAACTTAAATAAACTTTAAATCACCTAATTTCTACAACCCACAATCCAATTCAATTAAATACTTCAAAATTTAAAGTACCCAACATTAAAAAAATCTTAAAATCATAATTTACAGAGAAGGGTTCTTGGGTCTTCATGGATGAAAGGGAATCCATGAATTAAACCCACATACCTTGAGTTTAATCAAGAGAATTGGATGAAATTGCAAGAGAGATGAATTTCCCCAAATTTCTTCAAGCTTTCATCAATGGAGGTCAAGAGAATTGAGAGATTTTTTGAGAAACTTTAGGAGTGTTAGAATGGATGAAAAGGGATTAGGGTTTGATTTAGGGTGTTTAGGAGACCTTAGAAAGCTTAAAAGGGGCATAGGATCTAATTAAATTATGAATTAACCATTAATGAATAGGACTAAATCACTGAAACAGTGCCTCCCGAAAGGCCTACAGTGCTCGTCTACAGGTTCATTGTCCGTGAACCTGTCTGTGTGGATTCACTTGGCCTCGACTTTGACTTGAACTACCGGGGCACTTTCTAGATCACTTCACGAGGGGCCTCACGGACCATGTAGCTGCAGACGGATCGTGTACTAGTCCGTAGAGCATCACTTGGTTCGGAGTACAACCCTGAACATTGGCCAACTCTTTGGATCACTTCACGGGACCCCCTTACGGACCGTGGGGCCTTACAGAGACTGTGAAGTGGTCTGTGAGACATCACTTGGTTCCAGCCTTGGCTTAACACTCAACCCCACTTTTTAATCCGACCACTTAAATACTACCCATGGCTACCAAAATTCAAACATGACCAGATTAACACTAACCTTGACCAACCATTATGAAGTTTGAAATTTTTTATATCATTACATCATCTCTACCGTGGGAACATTCATCCTCGAATGAGCAAGACTACGACTTGAGGACATCAATCAAACAAGATACATTTTCATCAAACTTATAATGAATCATACATCATTTCAAAAGTCTTTCAAAACTCATGTCAAAACATCATTCATATCATTTTCCTGTTCATGTATGCATGCAATGTCATGAAACTCAAGAATTTAAAGAATTAGGACCATACAAGAATAGAACCTAGTACCTTAGGCTTGAGTAGATTGGATGAGATAGGGATATCGCTCCATCATGTCCAACTCTGCTTCCCACGTTACACTCTCCACGTCTTGGTTCCTCCAAAGCACCTTGACCAAAGCTACCACCTTGTTTCGAAGCTGCTTTACTTGCTTATTGAATATCTCAACCGACACCTCTTCATAGGTCATATTCTCCTAGCCGTCACACCCTCCAAAGGTGTGATTACTTTAGGATCACCAACCAACTTTCTTAACATGGACACATGGAATACCAGATGAATGAAGATCATGTCCAAAGGCAAGTCCAACCTATAAGCCACATTGCAAACCCGTTCCACAATCTCATAAGGTCCGATGTACCCGGGGCTCAACTTGCCCTTATTGCCAAAATGCATGATGCCTTTCATGGGGGAAACCTTCACATACACCCAATTGCCAACATGAAATTCAATATCCCTCTTCCTAACATCCAAATAAGACTTTTGGCGACTTTGAGCCATTTTTAAGCTTTCCCTAATTAACTTCACCTTTTCAATGGCCTCAACAACCAAATCCAGGCCTAACAAGGTCGCCTCACCTAATTCAAACCAACCAACCGGAGATCTACATCTACTACCATACCAAGCTTCAAATGGAGCCATACTAATACTAGCATGAAAACTATTGTTGTAAGTAAATTCAATGAGCAGTAGATGATCATCCCAATTTCCTTTGAATTCCAACACACAAGCCCTCAACATGTCCTCAAAGGTTTGAATTGTCCTTTTGGCTTTCCCATCGATTTGAGAATGAAATGTGGTGCTCAAATTGATCTTAGTACCAAATCCTTTCTGAAATGACTTCCAAAAATGAGAAGTAAATTGGTTACCACGATCAGATATAATAGACCTTGGCACACCATGCAATCTCACCAACTTACGACTATATACCTTATCATACTCTTCAACACTATAGGTGGTCTTAACCGGTAGGAAGTGAGCCGATTTAGTCATTCTATCAACCACCACCCATATAGAATCGAATTGTCTCCGAGTAAGAGGTAGCCCAACCACAAAGTCCATGTTCACATCTTTCCACTTAGGAATTTCAATATCTTAAGTCAAACCACCGGGCCTTTGATATTCCACTTTTACTTGTTGGAAATTAGGACATTTAGGCACAAACTTAGCTATATCCCTCTTCATACCATGCCACCAATATAACTCTCTCAAATCTCAATGCATTTTGGTAGATCCTGGATGAATAGAATATTGAGAATTATGAGCCTCTTTAATGATATTCTCCTTTTAGCCATCAACATCCAGGACACACAAAAAGTCTTGGTACCATAGAAAACCATCTCCCCCTTGGGTGAAAACCTCAATCTTCCCATCGACAACCAACTTTTTCAACTCTACCAAGGAAGGGTCTAAGTCTTGCTTCTTCTTAACATCAACCACTAAGGAAGACTCGAATCCAGCTTGAACAAGAATTCCACCTTTGTAGGATTCGGCCAACCTCACACCCAACCTAGCCAAACGGTGCACATATTTCACTATCTCCTTTTTTCCCTCTTCCACACGAGTCACACACCCCATAGAGAGTCTACTAAGGGCACCCACCACCAAATTAGCTTTGCCGTGGTGATAAAGAACACCCATATCATAGTACTTGAGAAGTTCCAACCACCTCCTTTGTCTCAAATTAAGGTCTCTTTGGGTGAATGCATATTGCAAACTCTTGTGATCGGTGAATACATCCACATGAACCCCATATAAATAATTATGCCAAATTTTCAAAGAAAACACTACCACCACCAACTCAAGATCATGGGTTGGATTATTTTGTTCATGTACCTTTAATTTTGGGATGCATAAGCTATCACCTTACCATGTTGCATAAGCACACAACCCAAACCAATACGCGATGCATCATAATATACCATAAACGTATCTAACCCATTAGGAAAAGTCAAAATCGAAGCTGATGTAAGCCGGTCCTTCAAAGTTTGGAAACTCTTCTCACATTCATTTGACCACAGGAATTTGACCTTCTTTTGAGTTAACTTGGTTAACGGAGACTCTATAGAGGAAAGTCCTTCAACAAATCTTCTACAATAACCGACTAACCCAAGGAAGCTTCAAATATCTGAAAGAGTCAACGGTCTAGGCCAATCCTTCACTGTTTCAGTTTTTTTAGGATAAACCTTAATGGCATAGCCGGACACTACATGACAAAGGAAAGAAACTTCTCCAAACGAAAATTCACATTTGCTAAACTTGGCATACAATTGCTTCTCCCTCAACGTTTGAAGAACCACTCTCAAATGACCCATATGCTCTTGCTCACTTCGGGATTAAATCAAGATGTCATCAATGCAGAACACCACAAAACCATCAAGGAACGGTTTAAACACCCGATTCATAAGGTCCATAAACACCGCCGGTTCATTGGTCAACCCTAATGACATCACCACAAACTCAAAGTGACCATAAAGAGTCTAAAAGGCCATCTTGGGAATGTCACACTCCCTCACCTTCAATTGGTGATAACCAGAATGAAGATCTATTTTGGAAAAGTGAGTAGCTCCTTGAAGTTGGTCAAACAAATCACCAATTCTAGGCAACGGGTACCTATTCATAACGGTCACCTTGTTCAATTGCCGATAATCAATACACATTCGGAGCGAACCATCCTTCTTCCTCACGAAAAATATGAGAGCACCCCAAGGTGAAATAATCGACCTAATATAACCCTTTTCTAGCAAGTCTTTCAATTGATCTTTCAATTTCTTCAACTCTGCCGGGGCCATACGATAAGGAGGGATAGAAATAGGTTGAGTATCCGGAAGGAGATCTATGCCAAAATCTATTTCTCTATCCCGAGGGATACCAGGCAAGTCCTCGGGAAACACATCGGGAAACTCATTAACCATCGAAACTGATTCAAACTTAGGTGACTCACCCTCCATATCTCTAACCTGCACAATATGATAAATACACCCCTTACAGATCATCTTTTGGGCTTTGAGGTAGGAAATAAACCGACCCTTAACCACGGAATTACTACCCTTCCATTCTAACACTAGTTTATTAGGAACTTGAAACTTAACTTGCCTAGTTCTACAATCAACCGAGCCATACGATGCATGCAACCAATCCATCCCAAGAATAACATCAAAATCATACATTTCAAGTACTATAAGATCACCGGGGAATACTTTATGCAACGCAGAGACAGGACAACCCTGATACACTTTCCAGGCAACAATAGACTCACCCACGGGAGTATACACCGAATAAGGTTCCCTTAGAGTTTCAGGACTCAAACCAAATTTAACAGCCAACAGATGAGTCACAAAAGATAAATTTGCACCTGGATCAAGTAAAGCATAAGCATCAAAATCAAGGATTTTTAACATACAAGTCACAACGTCTGGAGCTTCCTCCACTTCTTGCTGAGCATGAAGAGCATAGAATTGGTTGTTCCTAGGAGAACCACCAACCGGATCCTTTGGAGGCCCTTGACCACCGGGAGCCACTTGATCTTTCTTGGCACCCCTTGGACATTCGAAAATATTATGGTCCAAACCACCACTTCCAAAACAAGCATCGAAGCCCTTCTACAATCACCCAAATGATGCTCCCCACATTGACCACAAAGAGGAATTCGGGGACCAACCTCTACTTGTGCCTTAGGAAGAGGCACTCTTGGATTAACAACCCTCATATTAGAACCTTGGGCTTGATGGAATCGGCCAAAACCACCACTACCCTTAGAGTTGGAGAACCCACTATCAAACTGGGCCTTCTTAACTTCGTTAACCCTTTTCTCCTTAAGCTTTTCACCTTCAATTTGCTCCGCATAAGTCATGAGCCTAGAGACACCATGTCATGGATGAGCATAGCGGTTCAACACTCTTTCACCATCAAATCCAAAACACCTAAAATAAACTTATGCATTCTTTCACGGGGGTCGGATACAAGCATTGGAGCATACTTGGAGAGTTTAGTAAATTTGAGAGCATAATCTCTCACAGTCATACAACCCTGGCGAAGGTTGATGAACTCAGTCATTTTGGCCTCTGTAAGCTCAAGAGGAAAGAACCAGTCAAGGAAGGACATCTTGAACTCTTCCAACCCAACCTTGACATCCATAACTCATTCAACCATCCATTGGCCATACCACACTTGGGCCACATCTTTCAATTGATATGCGACCAACTCGACTTTCTCTTCCAAACTCACTCCCATGATAGTCAAAACCTTAGTGAGTTCATCAATGACCTCTTGAGCATCTTCATCCACTTTCGAACTAAAGAACTCCGGAGGGTTCATCGGGGTTAAATCCCTCAGCCTAGAAGATCGAGCGCCAACATTCACAGGATTGATTGGCCGGACTTGGTTGGCCACATCTTGGGCCAATATAGATACCACATTTCTAAGCTCGACGTGGGTCACTTGTTCCTCTACCGGTGCCTGAGGGACTTGTTCCTCGAATACTGGAGCTTGACAGGGGAAAGGAGCTCTTCTAGAAGACATGTTCTGAAAGATTGACAAGAGTACCAAGTGTTTAAGAAGTTTATAGTAATAACTTATGGAACGACATAAGGAAACAATGAAATGTGAAAAAGTCCTAAAACGCCATCATAGCCTCCCACTCATAGGCGTAGTGCGTATCACACCCATGAACTAAACTCTAATTGATGTGGCATGTTGGACTCCAAGGATCATTTACAAACCTAGGACTCTGATACCATCTTTTTCACGACCCAGATAGAGGCGTAGATGCGACATAGCGAAGGAGAACTTGAAAGTCCTTGATCAAGCTATCATAGCATCATCACACACATCATCGATTCAGAAGTATAGAAAAGTAAACACATAACATATAATTCTAGGGGAAATAGGGCTTTGGACTCAAGCTATGGGGGTGTTGCCGGGAATGGGATAAGCATGTATCACATAGAACATAGCAAGTATTTCTAAGGGGCGGGTAAGTAGGACTCAAGCTATGGGGGCATACCGGGTTAGGGGACTTTCCACATAAGCACATTCCCAATATTTACAAATCCATAAGCATAAGCATAAGCATAAACGAAACATCATTTCCATAACATAACCCAATAGTCATTACATCCCAATAAGGCATAATATAACATGCAAGAGTTTAGTGTGTCCAATATTGTCTCTACATAAGAAAGAGCGGGGCCTCAACTTATTTTGGGGCTCACCCTCAATACATGAAATAAGAAAGTAAACAATTACAAGATAGATAAAAGGTAGCTATTTCTCTTGAACAAAAGGGCTCACCACAAGCTAGTAACTCCAAGTATGTCACACGTCGTCCGACGGAAGATAGAAGTCATCGCCAGTCCCTACATGGTTAGAACATGTAGATAGAGAGTATGGGTTAGCACAAAATATGTACTAAGTATGCGGGCATGAAAATGTGTGCGCATATGAACCTATAACAACCAACATGGAAAGGGTACATAAATATAAGAGAATATAAGAAGGAATAATGTCACGACCCGGATAGGAGGCCTAGATGTGACATGGCGAAAGAGGACCCGAAGACCCTCGATCAAGCCATCATAGC
>JBCEWC010020371.1:0-10961 GCA_038996855.1 Solanum aculeatissimum
ATTAAAAGTGAAAAACCCTATTACTTATTTTGATAAAAATAAGATAAATGGTATAGATTTTTAAATAAATATCCACTTTAGTCGATAAATTAAATTAATAATTTAAAGTTACCCCTCAACTAAATAGCGGAAATTATCGAATAGTCCAAAATACCTTTTTAAAAATTTATGAGACAAATCTTTTATGACGTAAGAAGCTCTATTTCTCAAAACGACTTAATGAGTCTTTACATCAGATGCAATTATACCCACCGTTCGTCCTCGAACGGTCAAAAGAAGGAAAATAAAGATTAATCGACATTACCAAAACCCCAAATTATGATCTTCTAAAGTCGGTCTTCATTTCTCCATTTAAGCTCCTCATGAAAATCATCAATCAAGATCAACTACTAAGAACTGAACTTTTGAATTAAATTTTTGCAGATTTACAATCAAAAATAATTTTCAAGTCACAAACTAACTCATGAACCCAAAAAGAATCAAAATCCGCTCGATCATAAACAATCATTTGAAAAAATCTTTTCTCACATAATCACTATAAAATTTGAACCAATAATATCCACTATAATAAAAAATGAACTTGAATCAATCCCTCACTCATAACGCAAAAATCACCATAGTTCTTGTCAAGATTTTATCATAAAAAAATAAATCTTTCTAACTTGTGTGATTCTTGAAAAGCATTGTATACATTGTCTAGTTGGCATCTTGTGGAATAAAGCATGGTTGTGTTGGTTAGTGCTAAATAGTGTAGAATATGTGCTATGTGTGAGTGAATTTATTTGTCTAATTCAATTGAGCCACTTGTAAGATAGAACTTTCTTGGTTAGTCCCACTAAAATAATTGAATGATTGGATTAGGACAGGATCTTAGGTTGTTCTTCTGATAAGCCACTTTGCCTAAATATAATTGTTCCCTTTGAACCAAAGTTTAGCTTGAATAGACCTTTTATTTGTAATCACCCAACTCACCTTGCTTATCTATCTGTATATCCTTACTTTGGCTCTGGTCTCTCCAAAGACATTGTGAACTTTAACCTAAACTAAAACCCTATGTGGAGGGTGGCTTATGCTTGTCTTGGTCCTTGAAAAAGGCATTGTGTACCTCTACTTAGACCAAAATCCTAAGTTGAAGGAGGCTATCACTGATAAAGCAAAAAACTTAAGACAGGGAAAATGTCATGGTATGATAGAAGAAAAGCTTGGGGTGTGACCATGATTAAAATGAAAGAGCAAAAAGGAAAGAAAAAGAATAAATGAAAACGACAAACACTTCAAATGACAAAGAAAGTGAAAAATAGGGGCAATAAGAGTTTGGAGAACGAAAGTAGATGTCTAATACAAAGTAGCATCTTGGAGGGGAAAATTAGCCACTTTGATCCTAAATTCACCTTACCCTAGCCCGAGCTTATGTTATAAGTTGCAAAAGTCCTAAAGTGATCCTAAAAAGGTCATTCGAGAGTCAAGGTGGTGAAAATAAGGGAAAGCATATGGTCTATACTTATGTGTCAGTTGAAAATCTTTTGTGAGTGTGGGTATCTACATTCCAGTCTACGTCTTGCAGTTACATATTGTGTTTGAGACTTCACTATAGTGAGGGCACTATCCTTGGAATATTTGGTTGCTAAACTAACTGGTTCATCTTTGTTCTTGAGCTTATTTGGGTCAACTTTTTGTGCGGTATAATTCTTAACTTGATCTATGTTAGTCAGTTTCGATGTGAGTACATTGTAAGCTTACTTTCTGGGTGTATGTGTGATGATGGAAGGGTAACTTTATGATTCCTGATAGATATTTATATTTTCGCATCATGATGTTTTGTTGTTGTTCGACGCTTGAGGACATGCAATGGTTCTAAGTTGAGGGTGTTGATGACTCGTGAAAATATTACTTTTACGACACTTCAAACATAGAATTATTGTAAGTGCATAAGAGCATTTGATAGTTTAATAATCTTTTTATTTTTGTTTTGTAGGAAAATGAGAATTTCATGGATTTATGGACGTTGGACTGATTTGAGGTGAATATTTGTGCTTACTAGAGAGAAAACACTTGTGAGAACACTTGAACAAGAATGAGGATCAGTTGCCACAATTTTGGATGCTGGAAAACAAGGACAAAGCCAAGGCAATGGTGAAACTCCCCAGTGTAAGGCTATTTGGGAGAAAATTAAGATCTTGGTCGTGCGTAGAATTGTTCACTACCCATGGCCTGTTGCACAACCAATATGAAGGAGAAAAGGTGTGGTGAAGCAACATAGACACTTTCCAAGGGTGCTACAAATAAGTTGGAACAAAAAGTAACAAAAACGTACTCCATGAGGGGGTTCATGACCCATGGAGTGCTTTACTGTTCGTGAAACTGCCCATCCAGGTGAAGGCTTCAACTTACGTCGTCGAAGGACACTCTACGAGCCCTTGCATAGCTCGTGGTGCATTCCACAATCCATGAAGGTGCTCATGGAAATCACCAAGGAAGTGAAGAAATCCAGGCGCAAAGTCAAACATGAAGGCAACCCCCATTCACGACACATGGTGTGTTGTACGAGCCATGGGAAGTGTCTTCCAGTTGAAGGCATCCAAAAAAACAAGCATAGGAAACTACCAAGAGATACACCACCTCTTGTGGTGTGTTTGATGAAGTGTGAAGTGCTACGTAAAAAGGTACGCAAATGGAAGGCTAGATAGTTTCAAACCAAGTCCATAACCACGACCAAGTTCACTGATCGTGGTCATCGTCACGGATCAAGAAGGTGCCTCGTGAAGTGAACAAAGTCTGGAATCTTTTCATGCAAAGGAATACATAAAGAAGAGGTTGAAAGGTCATGAAACTGACCACGATCCGTGGTCTGTCTCGTGAAAAAGATACGCGTCCAGATGTGTTAGTTTTCCTAGTCCAACTAGGATTAGTTTTCCTAATTACTTTAGGCTAGGTTTTATGTAGTATAAATAGGACTTTAATTTTTTGTTTTACACACACTTTGTTCCCCACGACTTGGGGCTTCTAAGACATGATTAAAATCAATTAATTTTCCAGATTTTTTCCTCCATAGGAACGGATGGACAGTGAGCAAAGTTCAAATAATTTTAGTTGTGCATTCGACTATCATTTGAATTTTAAATCAAGTTTCATCTCCAGATTCTCTGTGTGACTCCAATAATTGTTTTACTCTTCCTTTTAAGTAATTTAACTATGAATTAAAACATGATTTCTATTCTAACTCTTGCAAGTTCGATAGTTTAGACCCACAACTAGGGTTGTGGGAACAATGATGTTTTAATGAAATGGGCTAAGCGTAGGGTTTTATTGGGACTTATATTTCTTGCATTATGATTTCTTTTGATAAAAGTATTTCTTGATGAGTGCACGTATTAAGAACTCATCCGTATTCACTATTTGTTAGGGAGGGGGCTAGTGATTAGGAAAACAATATCACAATAGAAATTCGTAGGTGACAACTTCGTCTAAGAACTTGAGACCGGGAGGTGATAGTTCTCTAAAATCCAGGGTGAGGGTTAGTATTTAAAACATTCTGATACCGGGAGGAGATGAATCACATGCTTCTAGAAAGGGCTGGGAGGTGAACTAGAGGTTACCTAACTCGCTCGATTTTGCTGCAATATAATGAATAATATACCCTATGTTAAACGCTTACTTGTTATACGTCATGGGGACCCCAACACTAGTTATCATCATTGTGTAAGCATTAGTTTATTTTGCATTTGTATTCGTAGTTAGGAGCCTAAATCAAAACCCTCCTATTTACTTTTCCACATTTGTTTATTTTTTGAAAATAGAACCGACGACTAAAGTAGGATAACTAGTAGAGTGTTTTAACCTAATCCCTATGGGGTTCGACCTCGACTCTTAGTTGGATAAATATATTTCTAACAATTGTCCATCTTCTGTAAAAGGAGTATGTTTGAACGTTATCAATGACTCAAAAAATTGGGATGATAGGAGCTTAGGACTTCCATCACATGCCATGACATTGAACAACGCATAAAAGGATAGGGACTAAAGGAAGTCTTTCAGAATTACATAAGCATAATAGGAGTAAAGCTCATAACATATATATATATCCAACAAGACCTCTAACATGAGTGGAACGGGGGCCAATAGATCTCTCCATCTCATCCTCAAGAGTATGTATCCAAATATAAACAAGTCTTAACAAATCATGAAAGAAAATTGTTGTTGTCCCCGAAATGGAGGACTCCCCAATAGCAATCTTCAATCAAGTTGACTAGCCATATGAAGGAGGACGAATAGGTGCTCTGGTCTCTACATGGTTAGATCATGTAGGCAAAAAGTATTCGCTAGTACTTGGAATGTACTAAGTATGCGAGGTACAATGCAATAAAGATATAATCCATAATTAACATTATACATAATCAGGTACAATAGATATAAGCTCAGTATGACATGAATGATCTATGCCTTAGTCAAAACATGCATGGAGAATAATCAAATCACATGATATATCATACATATGTAGGAATGGACCATAACCGACATATAAGATCAAGTGAGATACTACTTGGAATCTCGATGTTCAATCCACATAAAATAAGAAGTAGTCTACTTTGGCAAGGTAACCATCAACTCACCTTACAGTATCACCTATTTGGAGAATGTTACAAAATAATCTTATCTTACTGCATAGCCTTTTCGGTAGTAGTCACAATATGTCCTTATCTTACGACATGGTCCTTCTAGTAGAAGTTAAAAGATACCCTTATCTTACAACATGGCCTTTTTTGTAGGTGCAAGAAATATCCCTACCTTATGGAATGACCGTTTTGGTAGGTACATTCCTATTTAGGGAGTTAATATCTCAAACCTATGGTGGCACATATTTTAAGGACAATGGCTGCCAACCAAGGTCCTCTTGGTGCTAGGTAAACAATCCCACAGAATATTCAATTCAGATACATAATCATATCTTACATAATTTCATGATTCATGATAGTACCACAGGAGTATCTCATCAAATTCATCACATCTTCTCATCAAAGAAGGACTTCACATCATTCATAACTTTCATACCATCCTCATGGATTTATAACATGCTTATTAGCCCTCAAATCATCATAAAATATTGATCTTGCATAACTTACCACAAATCATCAACATAAGATACTTGTGTCATAATTTAGTCATAATTTGGTCAGTATATGCATATGAACTCAAAATCATGCAATTCAATAGTATGGAACATGAGAGGAGTAAAATAAAGTCATTTATGAATCATTCAAAGCAACCCACCAATATTATAGTAAAACCCTTATTTTGAGTTTCATGAAATCCATTCAAAAACTCATAAACCTTCTAAGTCTTTCAAGATATCATAGTATACAAATCCTAGAATCATAAAAATATCATAATATCATTCCTTGATAGAAGCTCATGCATCAATACAAGAATATCCAACAAATTTCAAACATAGTTCATGCATAGCAGTAATAATAGACAGTACCCATAAGAAATTAGTCATTGAAATCAAGAAATTTAATGAAAATAATTTTGGGGCTCCATGGGTGAAAGAACCCATGGGTGGAAGACCCACATACCTTAAACCTTGAAATTACTTGAAGCAAACTTGAGAATACTTGAAGGATTCACTTGTGTTCATGAAATCCAATGAAAGCTCTTAAAAATCATGGGTTTAGATGAGGGATTTGGTGAGAATTTGAGAGGATTTGGAGAGTGTTAAAGTGAGAATTAGGACTAAAAATGATTGAAAAATTGAAGAATCTCATCTATAAGGGTGTTGGGTTATATGACCCAATTGCCCTCAAGTGAAACAAAAAATGTTTGGAAAATGTTGACCCATAGGGGTACAGAGGTATAATATGGATTTGCTCCTGCATAATTCATTTTTGCACGAAGCTCTTTCCCTTTTTTTTCCTAGCTATGTGTTTAGGCCATTTTTTTACTATCAAGTAACAAGTCCACAACACGGATTGGTCGCGTACTCTTTTGGTTAAGGTCTGAATCACCAGAAAAATTACTTTCCAACACGGGTGACAAAAAAATCTAAGGCTACCCTTTTCCTGCACAATTTTCCCCCCTAAAAAAGAATACGAAGTTGGATTTATAAAATCATACACAAATTTTAAGATTTTCATGAATTACACCTTAGGAACATTTCAAGTCACGTGGGAGGTGTTACACCATAGGACTTTTGAACTCTGTCTCTAATAAAAAATTTGTCTTGCCTCGGGAGGATACCCTTGGAATGGCTGACACTCAAAGGACCATTACTAATTCTCCAATTAAATCACTTGGCCTCATCATCACATCACAGGCAATAAGCGAAAGTGAATACTCAAGTAAGGCTAGGTAGTACCCAAATAACTGAGTCATTATAAAATTAATAATTTTCAATGAACAAGAGTTGGAATGTAAATAACAATCAACTATCACTAGTTAGAATCTATGAAGCCTCTAATCCATGTCTAGAAGGCTCCAAGACAGGTGTCGAGCTACCTCAAAGAAAATATTACTAATCAAGATAAAATAAAGAAGGATCCTCTGAATAGCAAGGAGGGCTCACCAAGTTTAGAATGAGGAGTAGATCTTCAATGGTGCACCTAGTGAAGGCCACTATCATCTTTATCTGCATCATGAAATGATGCAAGCCCAAATGGACATTAGTACATTGAATATGCTGGTATATAAGAAGGCTCAAGAATCAAGTATGACTCAATACAAGTCAACTCAATAAGCTCAAACAATCAACCAATCAACTCAACAATCTATAGTTTGACTCAGTAAAGGGATGCAAGATTTTTTTATAGTAAAATAATGCTCCTAAAATAAACTCTAGCATGCAACTTAGTCAGTTTATTTATGCAAAATCAAATCAATCATGTGGAGTACTATCAAGGCCTATCTGAGTGTTTTTCTTATCCGAGAACAATCACTTATGAGTTGGTGATCGTACAACAATCCTATTGATATTGCCACAACTATCCAATACTTTTCCAGGGTAAAGGATGAATCAAGCAACCATGGATCCAAGTAAATCAATCAAGTTCTTGTAAGGACATAAAAAAGGAAACATCCAACATAATTGGTCAATCCTCTCCTACATTTGGTGACATAGTTATTGAGTTCAAATTGGACTTACTCTCACTCAATTCAGTGCTCAATACTCCTCCCAAGACGCAATGCTCATAAAAACAATCAATTCAATCAATGAGCCTCATAAGGACTCTTATCAATCCATCACAATCAAATATTTTTTCCTATCAACCATCCAATAAGTTTTCAATCACATCTTTCAAGAGTGGTTAAGACAATTATCCTATTCAACTCAATCACCAATCAACTAATTAGGACTATCAATCATACATGCTAAAAACTCATCATATAATTCAAGACTCTAACTCAAATGATCATTTAGACTCCAATAAATAATGTTCATCACATAAAGCATGTAAAATACTTTTCATGTTCCAATCATACTCAAATTTACTCTATTCAGACATCCACAAATCATATTCTCAATTTAATTGATGCATAAAGTATTCCATGAAATTTTGCAAATAGGGTTCATGTCAGCTAGTACAACTAAATGCTTAAATCTCATACAATCATCATATATATCATCAATATGTTCATAAATATGCATGAAAACTCAAAGTAAACATAGACAATTCAAAGTTTAGAATTTTTGGAGTTCTTCCTACTCGACCCCTAGGCACACTTTCGACTCAAGATGATGAAGAAGAGGAAATGGATAGACTCAATCCAACACTTTAGATAACTTTACATACCTGGAATAATGAGATTCTTGAAAAAATTGCAGAAGGTGCTTGAAAACCCTAGCTTTTCCCATCTTTAAATCTTGTTCTAGGTTTTGAGAATATATTTGAGCGTAATGAAGTTGAATGGTATGTTTAGAAACTTTATTAGGTATAAAACTGTCAAGTTTAGTCTTAGAAAGAATGTGAATGGACTAAATTACCCTTCTTTAAAGTGGGTGAATATTAGGGTCTTCGGATCAATTCTACAAGCCTAAACTATGACCCTTAGAAGAATCTATGACCCGTAGTTGGGTCTGTCAAGTTAGGAACTCAAAAATAGACTTGTATAAGTCATTCGATGAGTTAACAGTATGAGTCATCATTCAAACCACAACCGATAAGTCAAGTTTGTCATTTCTCCTATGGAAGTCTTTAGTATAACGATTATAACATTATTTTTGAACTCCAAATGAGGCAAAAGAGGTGGCGTTGGAAAGATAATTCAAATATATTTAATTTGGTAGGATATAGGCAGCTTAATTCCTTGTGTGCTGAATGTTATGGTCATTTAAATTTGACCCTTATATAATCTAATCTTAAAAATTCAATCGATAGGATAGTTTTGAACTCGACTAAGTACTAGATATCTCTTGTGGCCCTAATCCACTTCTAATACACTCTCTACATATAAGAATGAGACTTAAAATTTAGGTACATATAAGACATAACTAGGTTCAAGCTTATGTATTTACGACAATAATAACTTAGATCCTATGAATAGAGTTGTGGGGTGTTAGAATACTGATATGTAAAATGGCTAGGGAAACAAGTCGGGATCAAATAAAATCAACCAAATTGCCTCAAACAATCAATAACTCAACTCAATAAAAAATGCATGATTTTTACACTAAAACAATGCTCATAAAGGAACTTTAGCATGCAACTCAGAAAAATCAGGTAATGAGGGGTGAAAATGTGACTCCAATAATGCTTTTAACTTGGAATTTTCATGAGTTCTCAAGAAAATTTGTATGTTTAATGTTTCGTTTAGTGGTATTTTTCAGGAATAAGGTTGAGGCATGGATTCAAATGAAAAGGAAGCAGAAAATGAAGAAATGTCACTGCCAGGTTCACACGAGCACCCTCACAGGTCGTGTGAGCTTACACGGGTTATAAGAGTTGCTGTGCATGATGACAATGCGTACTACAGGCCGAGGCAAACTAAAAAGAACCAAGTAAGGCCTTACGGAAAGCCTCATGACTCATGCACACCCTCACGGACCATGGAGCTGATCGTGAGGAGAGGTAGAATGTTCTAATTGGAACTGCACCAGAAAATATGGTCAAGTGAAACCACACAGGACCCATTACGGGCTGTGTGGAGGTTCAGGGGCCATATTCCTAGCCGTTAAGGGAGGCAAAAAGTTCTAAATGGAATCACATAAAAAATTATGCTAAGTGAAACCACATGGGACCCATTATGGGCCGTGTGGAGTTTCAATGGCCGTATGCCCGGCCGTGAATAGAGGCAAAAGCCTCAACCGAGACTGCACAGAAAATTATCGCCAAGGGAGACCACACGGGACCCATCATAGGCCGTGTGGAATTGCCCGAACCATCTTCCTGACCATTGTGAGAGGTAAAAACTTCAGCTGGTATTGCACAGAAATTAGTGCCAAGTAAGGACACACGGACCATCTCACGGATCGTGAAGTGCCTCACAGTCCGTATAGTTACCGTCGACATGCCAAAAGTTAGATTTTCTATTTTAATTCGGATTAGGTTTTAGTTAATATATATATATATATATATATATGTATTTTTAGGTCATTTTTCATACTTAACAACTGTTGAAGACCAAATTAGAGAGAGAACAACATTCTTGAAGTTATTTTATTGAATTTGTGATTTTGCATCCGCTCATTTGTGATTGTGATACATAAATTCGCTACACATTTAATTGTAGGTGTTGATTATGATCTCTTCATATTATTCTAATTTGGTTTCTTCAATTATGCTAGGCTAAACCCATAACTAGTGTTGTGGGAACCATGCTAACCAACTAAGATAGGTAAATTTAGGGTGAAAGTCGATTGTGATCGTCGTGCACATCATAGGAAGTTTTCAATTTCATCTAAACATTAATGACTTGATACATTAGAGTAGGCCTGTATTCATTACATGCTCGAAAGGGATGTAGTGATTATGAAAAGAATCCTATGATAGAATTCGGGGTTGTTAACCTAGTCTAAGTGTTTGAGACCGGAAGGTGAGCGCACCCTGGGGTTTAAATCAAGGGGAAAAAAGGGTAACCGTTCTGAGACTGGAAAGTGATGAACAAAAGACACGTAAGAGGGACCGGAAGGTGAATTAGGTGTTAACTATTTGCTTACTCTATGTGTGTGATTGCAATCGTGGAAGCCTTAAGTTTGAATATCGAGATTGGTGGTATGGGGATTGCAATCTTAGTCTAGCAATAGATTGTTGAACACTAGTAGTCTTTTTAGGTAATTAATTAATAGAATAATTTTGATAACTAGTCTTCATATCACTACAAAGCCCCCATTTCTATTATGCATTTTTATTTCGAAAATAGTTATTACACCTGGAACTAAGTGCTGGTAGCCTTATTTTCACGCATTCCCTGTAGGATCGACCCCAAATCTTGTTGGATTTTATATTTTTCAATGACCACTTTGCACTTCATTTGAGGTGTGAATTTGAGCGTATTTTCGGGTATGTATAATCAGGGAGTTCCTCTAACTAGCAACCATCAAATATGAGTTGGTGATGATATAACGTTTGCACTATCATTTCCACAACTATTCAATACTTTTCAAGGTAAGGGATGATCAAACAGATCTGGATCCACAACCAATGTCCATCTTTTGGGACATAAGAGGAATAGTTGTTATCCTACACTAGCAACATAGTTTATGGGTTGGAGTGATTACTTAGTCATACCCATATCCATGCTCAATACTTTTTCCGATGACTCAGTGTTTTCATATCAATCAGCTTAATCAAATCTTTATATTGACTCCAATAAACCTCATCCAAGAACTCAACAAATCAAACAATCAAGACTACCAATAATGCGTGCTATTAGGACATATCAATTCGTTGAAGTCTCTGACTCAAATGGTCATTTAGACTCCAATCAATTATGCTTATCACATAAAAATATGTAAGATGCTAATTATGTAT
>JBCEWC010020372.1:0-10961 GCA_038996855.1 Solanum aculeatissimum
CAAAACAATGACTTTTCCATGCTTCAAGGTAAAAAAAGATGGCTTGAATTTAGTTGTCCATCCACCCAAAACTCTTCCACCAAAAGCATGCTCAATGGTTAAAAGTGGTGGGATTTGTTTTTCTTCTTTTTCAAATATTACAACAGAGACAACACGATTCCTCAGTTTTATTTCATCTGTGGGACTACTAGAGTTACTGTTATCAATGCAAGATAGAATGATTTATCAAAAAAGAAAAAGATGCAAGTATGGAAAGAGGGACAAAAATTGTGCAGAAAGCTACCAACTTTCAAGCTTCCCTAATTCCATAAGAATGCACTCAACACATAACCTCAACACGTCTAGAGGATTGAATCAAATATTTGTCCCAGTTGTTTTCTTAAGTTTCTGGACAGACACAACAAACATAGTTTCTTTGATGAAATAGATGCACCAATAGATCAGAATGGAAAATTCAGTTACAACATCCGCCTACTGTTTCTTTAGAAGGTACTAACAATTTATTAATGTTGTTGCGTTCAGGTCTCAATATACAAAGGGTGTAGTAAACAAACATTCACTACAAACTTCATAGTAGATTTTGCTTAAAATTATAAAAAAAATATTTTTCAGAAATATATGAACACATCTTTAATCTAAAGCAATACACAAATTTTTGAGTTATAAATGTAAAAACTGGAGAGTAAAAATACTTTGGAACACCTTAGTATTTGTTGAAGTAATAAATATATGCGACCAATAATTTACAACCGTTTTATATATTATAGCAAAGTGTGTCGAGGCATCAATGGATCCTGCCTGGTTGGTCCTTAGTTAGGTGACAACCACTGTGCATGAGGGAAAGGGCTCTTCGCAATCGATGTTACCCTTGATCTCCATCATGAATCCTGACTCGTATCTTTAGTTATCTCAATGTACGACATTGTGAAATGGTAATTACTGATGAACTGTAAGTGTTCTAATGAAGAGGGTTGTCAAGGCGCAGAAACTATTTGTAAAAACATTTAAAGGAATGTGAAATTAAAAAGTTGTTGTGGTAATGAGATAGGAGAAAGGTTTTGTTGGTGTAAAATGTAAAAGTGAATGTGAAGTAACGATGGGAGTAAGTACAGGTAATATCAAGGGCATTAAAAGTCAGGATGGAAATAGATAAGTGTAAAATAAAAATAAATAAAGAGAAGGTGTAAATACCATACACATGGTTATGATTATTTGACTATGTGAAATACAACATAGCATGGAGTCAAATTCGCGGGTATAACAACAACAACATACCTAGTGAATTCCCTTAAGTCAAGTACATATGTAATAGTAGGAAAATAGATAGTGTCCGCAAGTAGCAGAGGCAAAGGTAGGCGGCGTAGATAGTGAAGTTACTCAATTTCCTGTGTAATAGCAACAAAAAACCTTAGAGGCCTCAAGTAGCATAAACAAAGGTACGCGACGTAAATGGTAATGTAACAGAGTATGGGGAGCATAAGCAGATCATATCGTCGATGTTGAGTAATGGAACAGGATTGAAACAGGGTATGGGGAGAACACAAAGAGCATATGATCAATGTTAAAGATAGGGATGAGCGCAAAGGTTGCATAAGAAATCAATGATTTGCGAGGGAAAAATTACGTGGCAGCGAAGAATTGATGCGCATCCTTGGCAGCTTGGAGCGACAATTCAAATGCTGCGAAGGGCAGCGACAGAAGATTTAAAGGGCGCGTACACATCTGAGAAACTCACAAGAAATTCATCAACTTTAGTAGAGGCCTCAAGTTGTTATGATAAATCATACCCCAAGCTATATATCTAAGAAAGATGAAGAAGATTGAGGATCTATTGAGTGTGAAATTAAGTCATTCATCACTACATGTGAATAACACATACAGAAGAATAAAGAAAATTATAAACATCACTACTAACCTCCATTTCAATATCTTGTATATACGGGGAGCTTCATATCAAGCAAAAAGCAATGAAAAAAATAAGTTAATCCATACAGAGATATGTGACGAAGCATAAACAGTGTCTTCATAGAAGACATATCAACCCATTTGATGTAGCCTACATGAATATCTTTCTCACAGGCCAACACCCAAGAGAAGCTTCCTGAATATCTTCTTGGAACTTGTCGTCTCAACCATCTAGACATCTCAAAAGTTTTTCAAGTGAAACCATGATCTGGCATGTCTCGATCGTTTCTTCCTTTTTCCATTTTATATAGCTTGCTACAGGAAAAAAATGGATGATGCCTATATAGAAGTACAAAATCTTTACTAAGCGACTATTCTTTGATTTTAATTGAATGTCTTTCTCACAGGCTAACACCCAAGAAGAGCTTCCTGGATATCTTCCTAAAACTTGTCGTTTCAACCATCTGGACATCTCTAAATTTGTTCAAGTGAAACTAAAGGGCCGTTATAAGCCTTGTTGTTGGATATCTAAACAATTTTGTCATTGAGATAACGTTTCTTGTCCAGGTAACCGTTCATGTCCCCTTCCCCATTTAAGCATATATTGCTTGAATAGTGGAAAGTACCAATATTGACAATTGCATCGAATTTCAATGAGTATGATGAAGCATATACAGTGTCTTCATGGAACGCGCATCAACCCATTTGATGTAGCTTACATGAATATCTTTCTCACAGGTCAACACCCAAGAGGAGTTTCCTGAATATCTTCTTGGAACTTGTCGTCTCAACCATCTGGACATCTCTAAAACTGTTCAAGTGAAGCAAAAAGTACATAGTTGAAGCAAAAAAAACCCGGATAATAATACTAATAAGGAGAGTTGGTGATCATACCTGGAAGGCGCGGGTAGGCGTTGAGGATAACTTCAGACGGTTGCGGCAGGCGACGTTAAGCAAAATGGGGAAAGATTAAGTGAGCGGTGGTAACAGGAACTTAAAAGGAAGCGGAAGGGAATGCCAAACGACTGATGGTAATGAAAAGCGAAGGAGATCTGATGAGAGAAGTGGTGTATATGAAGAGTTTGAGGGAAAAACGTTTGAAGGTGCCGTTTACGGATGGGTGTGTAAGTGCGAAGGAGTAGGATTGTTGGGAGCGTGCCACGTAGGCGACCTCAACATCCTCTTTTATATATATATAAGATTGGTAAATTGGTGTGTGTATAATATATTATTAAGTATAAAACTTTTAAAAATTAACATTAACAAAAATGATTGTGGCAAAATAAAAAATGACAACTCGAAGTTGCACCGAACGAAAATTGAAAGTCATCTGCAAAGAGTCTTTATATTTGTATTTAATATATAAACATTAATTTACTTAACTCAGATTTAACTATTTCAGCTAATTTAACTTTTCTTATTGACAAACATTACATAAAATTTTTATTGTTATCGATCTATATGTAAAATAACAATATAATTACATTCAACCTTTTATTTATTTATAAAAGTCGTATATATAGAGATTCTATCACTAATTAGGACCCATGGTAAATTAGAATTTTTCTTAGTGGTTGCAGGGTATCTTCTTGATTCAAATAAGGAAACATAGAAGTTTATCAAATAAGGAAGATTTATGAATCTTTCCATAGTTAGAAGTTCTTATTTTATCACCTTTTTCATATATTTTAGAAGTCAATGTTATAAGTATAAGTAAATAGTAATTTCTGATCTATAGTTTTTTTCCTTAAAATTGGCAAATTAAACTATTTTAATATATTCTTAGTATATTTCAATTCTAACAATACAAATTTGTAATGAATAATGCAAAAATTTAAACAAATAAATAAATAATGATACAGTTAAATATATTTAAGTATTATTATTTCTAAGAGTAGTTTTTTTCAAAGAATTATTGGGTTCGACTTCTATTAGTAGGTTTGCTTTTACTAAAAATAATAAATTGATATCAGATGTGACACCCCCTAATTCCTTCCACCTAGTCCCAAAAAAGATCCAGAGAGAGCTAAGAAATTGCCTGAAAAAAATCACTGGAAAGAAATCACGAAGGCCACCTACGGCCCGTAGATGAGGCCTCGTAGGTCACCCCTGCGACTTGGTGAAAATTTTCTAAGTCTGAGGTCCATGTACGAGATGACATACGGATTGTACATTGTTCTAGGACCCGTGGAATAGGTTTCGTGAGATGATATCTAAAATTCAACTTTTCTGGATAATAAGTTACGTGTTATCAGATGACCCATAATCTATGTTACAACCCGTAAGTCTTGCTTTATAGGTTAAATACTTAGAAAACTAAAATTTCTGAACCTTGAGTCACGAGTGATCAGACGACCCGTAAACCATAGTACGACCCATAGAATGAGGTTTCATAGTTTTTGTTTCCGATTCTAGTAGCTTGATTTTTGGACCCTTTCATCTACGAAGGGCCAATTACAGCCCGTAAGTGGATCTACGACCCATAGACGGGGTTTCGTAGATCCACTCGGTAGTTTTAAGAGGGGTATTCTTATCTTTTTCTACCCCTTTTAATTAGAACCTTCAACGTTTTGAACTTAGTTTAAGTCCTATATCAGAACCCTAGGTGTAATTACCCTTCATTCACACGTAGAAATTGTTGAGAGCATCGAATAAGGGAGAAAAAAATGAGGGTTTTGAGTTTGAGTTTGAGGATCGTTGAAGGGTTGACTGTTCTCCGTTATTTAAGGTATGTAAGGCTTCCTAAACAATAGGATTGAGTCCTTCCACGCTCCCTTGTTCTTTGTTGAGTTGATTTATGTATAGTTATTGAATATTGAAAAATCTTATGATCCTAATCCTCGAGTTATTTACAACTATTTTGAGTATTCATGCTTATTTATGAACGAGTCAATTGGTTACTTGCTGGTTATATAAGATTTGAGGTATAAGATTCTCAATCCTTAGTATGAGCTCTGAGTTGCATCATTCTATATGACTTTTGTTGATTTGATCATATGGAGCCCACAATCGTGATTGTCTGAGTTGAATAAATTAAATATTAATTGAGCATGAGGAGCATATTACATTATAATAGCATGACCATTGAGCATCTTATATTATTTGATAGGCCTGATTGAGTGGAGTCCAAATGATTGTCTGAGTTTGAGTCTTAATGGCATACATGATTAATTTTCCTGATTAGTTGAGTTAATGAGTAACTGAGTTGAGATGAATCCGATAAGATAAGTCTGATTGATTGTGATGAGCATAATTTAGTCTTGGGAGGAGTATAGAGCACTGATATGGAGCGAGTACATAATTTTTCTAACCCATAAACTACATTGCTATTGTAGGATAGTCGTGCAGTTAACTCTGGCGACTCATGTTCCAAAAAAATGGACACTTATTTTGGATCCGAGATTTAGAGAGGGTGGATCTTCCTTTACCTTGGCAAGTTTAGGATGAGCGTGGCAACAACGTCGTCTTCATTGTGCATCACCAAATTAAAGGTGGTGGGGATTGGATGTCGGTTAAAAGAAACTCCTAAGCAAACTTTGACTGAGCATATTATGTTTTAAACTGCGTTGCATAACAATGAATCTATTTTCAAAGCACGATTAATGTAAAACTTGATCATATATTGAGTTGAGTCATGAGATAATGATTAAGTTTCGAGTTGAGTTGAGTTGAGTTTCGAGTTGAGTTGAGCTTTTCCTATTTTCTTGAGATATTTTACATACTAGTATATTTCATTTACTGATGTTGGTTTGGGCCTACACCATTAATGATGCAGATACAGGTGATAGAGGACTTTAACAAACGCATCGTTGAGGTCTAGCTTTCTTTCATCCAGATTTGGTAAGCCCTCCTTGCTATTCGGAGGAGCTAGTCTATCTTTCATTCAAGTACATTTTATTTATTTCTTTGATTGAGGTAGTCATAGCCTATCATGGTACCATATAGATGTTTAGAGATAGAGGCTTCATACACATCGAGTAGATGATTTGTTGATTGTTATTTTATTTCCAAACATGGTCATTGGAACTATTTCTTTTACATAAGAGATTGATTTATCTAACTGATGTTCTTAATGGAGTATTTTTTTGTTGTCGAGTTGATGTGACGATGAGGCCAAGTGGTTCTCTCAGAAAATCAACAATAGTTCTTCGAATATCGGTCACACCAAGGCACTCGGTCATGCCAAGGGTACCCTCTCGAGGTTTGATAAATTTGATATTAGAGCACAGAGTTAAAGAGTCCTAGGGAGTCTATGAAGCCATATCTAGTAGAGTCTTGTTTATGGGTGTGTTGTGTACCACACTTCATAAATAGGAGGCTATGAGGCATTAGGAATGTTTATATTTCTTTGATATTCTGAGTTCGTGCGACAAAGTTTAACTCTATTAAGACTCTTTTCTAATTCGTGCTTTACACATTTGCAGATCATGCCTCCCAAGTGTACTACCACCCAAAGCGATGCTTTAACTAGCAATGCTGAGAATCCCCTTCCATAGGTGCCTATTCAGATCAGGGTCGACCAGCCAGAGCCATCGGGGTCCCATAGGTGCCTACTTCTCTATTTGCCCCTACAAAGGCCGACTTCAGAAGAGTGATTACCATGCTCACCTAGCTGGTTGCTGCTCAGAGTGGGAATAAGAGTTCACGGGCTCCTAGTTCTAGTTCTCAAGAACCGACTACTCCCACCAGACTTAGGAATTTCCTGAGGATGAATCCACCGGTCTTTACAGGATCAAAGGTTGAGGAAGACCCCCTGGATTTTATTAATGAGATATGGAAGGTGTTAAAGGCCATGCATGGGATTGAAACTAAGGGAGTTAAGTTTGCTGCATACTAGGTTAAGGATATGGCAAATGCTTGGTTCAATCAGTGGGAAGAGGGTCAAGGCGAGGATGCTGAGCCGACTGAGTGGAGTGAATTTGAGAGTGCCTTCCTTGATCACTTCTTTCTCCAGGAGTTGTTAGTGGCCAAGATTGAAGAGTTTGTAAATCTAAAGCAGGAAGGGTTGACTATCAAAGAGTACAACTTCAAGTTCATCTAATTGTCCAGGTGTGCCCTAGAGATGGTCCAGGACATGAGAGAAAGAATGAGGAAGTTTGTTTCTAGCCTGGGTAAACATGTGAAGAAGGAGTGAAAGGAAACATTGCTGATCCTAAGCATGGATATCTCTAGGGTGATGGTCTATGCACAAAAACTCGAGGAAGATAAAAAGAAGTATAGAGCAGAGCATCTGAGTAAGAAGGCCAAGTCAGCAGGGCCTAAGCCTAATCAGCCTAAGCAGAGTAAGGGAGACAACTCCTACTTCCAAAAGAGATCAAATAACTATGCACCTTCATAAGCCAGTGCACCAGATCTGAGTATAGGTATGATCAGGAGCCTCAAGGTCACAGAACTCTAGAGCATAGGGTCTCAGTCTTAGGCTAGTGTGGCCCTTGGTTAGAGAGGGAAGCCACCTTGTGGGAGTTATGATAAGATGCATATGGGAGTATGTAGAGAGAGAGAAAATAATTTTTACAAGTGTGGCCAGGTGGGTTATTTTCAGAGAGCGTGCCTATTATGAAACAATAAGGCCCGGTCTTCTGCTACAGTACTACCAGCCAAAGGTAACCCAAGAGGTGCTGCACCAGAGATAGGTGGTGGAACGAACCGTCTATATATGATGGGGAACCGACAGGACCAGGAGGTTGCACCAGATGTTGTGACGAGTATGCTTTGAGTCTTTACCTTTGATTGTTATGCTTTGCTTGATCCGAGTGCAACTATGTCTTTTGTGATGCCATTTGTGACTAGTAGATTTGAGATTTCTCTTGAGTGTTTACTTGAGCCTTGATGTGCTGCCAAAATATAACACTTTTGATGCTTAAAACTTATAATTTTATGTGTTCTCAAAGCAATGTTAGATTTGATGTGTTTTTATGTTTGTTTTGGGAGATTGCAGGGTTGGTATGATTTTTGGGTGAAATGGGCTGAAAGTGCTGATTATAAGGATTCACAAAACTCTTCACGGGTTGTGGATGATTTCACAGGCCATAGAAGGAGAGTCGTAGTAAATTTTAGTGAAAGGTGATTTTCAAAAGTTTAATCTACGAGCAAGTCGATGAGCCATAAACCATTGTATGAGTCGTAGATCAGTCGTCGTACCCTGAGGATCAGAGATTGGAAAGTTTCTGGAAAGTCATCAGACGAAACCCTCCACGGGCCGTAAAATCTTATATGGCCCATAGAAGGGTATCGTAGAAGCCACCCCAATTCTGAAGATGAGGTCCACAAAAGCCTGACTATGGGCCATGGAACATTTTACGACCCATAGAGCCTGCCGAACCAGTTTTCCTAGTTTGATTTGGCTTTGTATTTTAGACATTATAAATAGGTTTTGAAGTTATTTTTGATTAAGTTTTTCAGAAAGTTCACAGTAGTTCATAGTTTTGATTATTTTTAGAGAGAAAAAACAATATTTTGTGTTCATGATTCTTGTGATTGCTATTAAAGAGTTGGATTTCTTGTTCACAAATTCATTCGTGAAAGTGCTCAATTAAGTTATTCTATACTATGATTCTTGCATCTACACTGATTATGATTAGCTAAATCTACAACTAGGGTTCTGGAAACCATGAAGAACTAATAAGGTAAAACTGAATAATTTGTAATTCTTGGAAGGTGTGTATGAATGTATATATCAATTCTCTTCATCTTAAACACTTGTTAATGGTGGCCAACGTTAGAACTTGCCTAGTATTACTTGTCGGATTAAGAAGGTAATAAATAGGAAAAAAGAAAAATTTATAGGATTCGATTGATATTTTCTCATCTAACAATCAAACTAAATCAAGGGGAGGTTGTATCAGGACAATAGGTAAGAGTTAGTAATGTCACACCACAGAGATGGATCAAATCTCATTGTGAAATTTACCTTACTGCTGGATCAAAGTTTTTGGTAAACTTAACTTACCATTCTACATCTACACACTGGAAAAAATTACAATTATCTGGTAATGCTGAGTTAGGGAATCATTGGGAACATATCACAATAGTTAGCTGTTCTACTGATTTCATAACACTTGCATTAGTCTAGATTTATTTTACAATTACAAATTAATCATCTCACTTTGCAATTGAACTATTCTAGAGTCTGCCATATTCCGTGTGGGATTCGACCCTAACCTTGGTTAGATTATTTACTTGACAACGACCTCTTTAACCTTAAAAAAGAGGTGTAGCTCTAGCGACATCAAGTATTTTGGCGCCATTGCCGGAGAATACGACTAGACTTATTTAGTTCAAGTAATTTGAGGGGATGACCCTTATTATTCTCATGCTACCTTTCCTCAATTGGAACTTTTGGTTTCTCCTCGATTTTAGCATGGTTCAGATTGGTTTAGACCATTCTTCGCTATACTCGTGTGCTGAAATAGAACAGCGTCAACACTTTGAAGGCAGTACTAATTAACTTTGAAAGTGATAGCATCCCGGACTATGAGGACAGAGTGAAAACCCTGGGAGTATTTGGTTTCATTAGACATCAAGTTAAGCTCGAACTGGACTTGAAAAATTGGGTGTCGCCACCCACAAAATCATTTTGAAGAGCCACTAGTGTTAGAATTGAAGGTTCTTCCATCCCATTGAGATATGTGTTTTTGGGTGCTAGCAACATACTACTTGTCATAGTTGCAGTAGACCTGAAGAAAACACAGGGGAATACATTAATCGTAGTGCTCCAATAGTTCTAGAAGGTTATCGATGGACAATCACAAACATTATTGGTATTTCACAAGGGATATACACTCATAAAATTCAACTGGTCAAAGGTTACAGGCCGAGTGTTGAACATCAAAAGTGCCTCAATCTACCTATGTCGGAGGTCGTGAGCAAAGAAATCATCAAGTGGTTGGACGAGAGTGTAATATATCCAATTGTTGATAGTGAATGGGTAAGCCCAGTCCAGTGTGTTCCAAAGAAAAAAGGTATCACTGTGGTTCCAAATGCAAACATATCACGACCCGAGAGTTGGGCCTAGATTTGACCCGACAAAAGAGAACCCAAGAGTCATCGATTAAGCCATCTTAGCATCATCACACACATCATCAGTTCGGAAGCGCGTAACATAATAAACAACACATAAGTATAAGGGATTCTGGGGCTTTGGACTCAAGCTATGGGGATATTTCCGTGAATGAGATGAGCATGAATCACATAGCTCATAGCAATTACGTTCTAAGGGGGGGGGGGGGTAAGTATGACTCAAGCTATATGGGGCAAAAAGGGTTAGGGACTTTCCACATAGGTACATTCCCATCCAACCAAACACAATAGCATAAGCAGAAGCATAATTAAATATAAGTAACAATAGCAAGGCATGAATAGTCATAATGTCTCAACAAGCATATAGTATGGTGTACAATAGAATGCGATACATGCCCAACAATGCCTCTACAAGAGTAAGACGGGGGCCTCGACACTACCCGGGCTCACCCTCAAGTCATAATACAAGGAAAGAACACAAAATAATAAGATAGAGAAAGGTGGGTATCACCCTTGGAGTATAGGGCTCACCACTAACACAAGTCCAAGTGTAACAACCTGAAAATTTTCAAAATATACTTATGGTTGGAATTATAGGAAGTAATACAAGCCATGGTTGAGTTTTGGTGTCCACGGATTGAGTTTATGTGGCCGAATACAAATTGGGCTAGAAAGTGTCCTAGAGGGACAATTTTGACAGTCAACTTCAAATAGTCATAACATTTGATGTGGGATGAACCATGTGAGATACCACATATAAAATTGAAGATATTTGAGTTATATTTGTAAAAAACGTGGTTTAACTCAATTGGGATATTGGATGAGGGAGATATGGCCTAAAAAGTGAGACTGTCTAAAATTTAGAAGCCATTGGAGATAGGCTCAGAAAAGTGGCCAAGGAATTTGGAACGGAACGTGAAACTTTGCACGGTCTGTCTAGTGCCTCGTGTGATGTAACATTGAGCTTGGGATGGCATGGAACCACCCCTAAGCCAAGTGTAGGCCAACGGTCCCTCAAACGGACCGTTTGCACTTTG
>JBCEWC010020373.1:0-10959 GCA_038996855.1 Solanum aculeatissimum
AATGAGGAGCCTTAGAATGGATGAAAAAGGGTTAGGGTTAGGTTAAGGGGGTTTAGGGGACCTTAGGATGCCTAAAAAGGGCCTAGGGACTAATTAAATTATGAATTAACCATTAATGAAATGAACATTTAACTAGAAAACAGTATCACACGGAGGACAATAGGTGCCCGTCCAGTGGTACACGGACCGTGTATCTGTCCGTGTACCATGCCTTGGTCTCATCTTCGGCTCGAACTTTCGGGGGACTTTCTGGATCACTTCACGAAGGGTGTCACGGGCTGTGTGGCTTCACACGGACCAAGTACTGGTCAGTGGAGCCACACTTGGCCCAAAATGCAACCCCACACCACGTCCAAGACACTGCCTCACTTGACGGGTTCCCAAATGAACTGTGTGAGGTCTCACGGACCGTGGGGTGGTCCGTGAGCCTTCAGTTGGTCTATGGGGCGGGTCCTGACCACCCAGAACTCACTGGACCATGGAACGGAGCCCCACACAGACCATGGACCCTCACATGGTCTGTGGTCCTCTCGTTGGGCCATTTCCATAGCCTATTTCCAATGTCTTCCGAATTACGGGTAGTCTTACTGTTTTGGCTATAACCTCCTCATACGAACTCCGAATAGAGTGAAAATAGTTGCGTTGCGAAGATAACACAAAGATATGCAATTTGATATGTAGCATCCCACAAGGTTCAGTCCTCATCAAAAGTTATGTTTCCTCAAAGTTCACTATCCAAACGACCTCTCTAGGCCAACAAAAGGTTCATTTTGCATTCGGCCACTTAGACTCAACCCGTGGCTACAAATATTCAACCATGACCAGTATAATATCATACAAAACCAACCATAAGGAGTTTTAAAAATTTTTGGGTCATTACAATGATGAATCAGTTGGACCTTATTAACAAGCATGTTATGGGACCTCCTCCAAGAGGTAACCATAAAAATGTTAATGCAATGGGTGTTGTGGTAAATGATCAATATGATAATTTTGAGGCACTCATCAATGAAGAGGTTTAATATGTTGACAATTAAATGGTGGGTTCTTGGTTTACCTTTTAAAGGCAAGTTGGTAATAAAGGTTGGATGAATGAGAGATGATAATTGGAGGGATTGAAATATTGCTTGGAGTGATCATGAGTTTTATAGAGAGAAGTATGTTCCACCTCATGACTGGTTCTAGCCAAAAGATCCTATTTCTTCTCCATAAAGTTATCAAACCAATGATATTCTTACTAGAATCCTTAATAAAGTGGATGGGACCGACAAGGTGATGAAAGAAATGAAACATGATTTTTTGTCCATGAATCAAATTGTGACTTCTCATTTGGCTTCCATCAAGCAATTGGAGACCTAGTTGAGTAATATTTCAGCCCACTTGAATCTTCATCCAAAAAGGGGTTTTCCTAGTGATACAGTGGTGAATCTGAGGAGTGACACTCCTCAATGCATGTCTATAAATACTAGGAGTGGCAAAGTAGTTGAGGATATGCCTCTATTTGCTAATGTGACTGTGGGTGATAAAGCTAAGACTCCGGTTGTTGATGATGCAATTGATGTTGATGATGCAATTGATGTTGATGATGTCAAGAGGTGCAACATGATGCTACTCCTATCTTTGCAATTCCACGAGTGATTGTGCTTATAAGAAGGGGGAGGGATCCAAAATTAATCCTCCTGATGTTCCAAAGTTGAAAGCTCTAAATATGAAAATCAATCCACTGTTTCCACAAAGGTTGAAGAAGGTTAATGAGGATACAAAATTCCAAAAATTCTTATCTACGTTCAAGATTTTGGCAATCAATATTCCTTTAGTTGATGCATTGTTGGAGATGTCAGGTTATGCTAAATTTATGAAAGAGTTAGTGATAAAAAGTGAAATCTTGAGTTTGAGACTATTGAAGTCTCCCATCATTGTAGTGCAGTGATGTCAAGCAACATGATGGCTAAAAAACATAACCCTGGTGCATTCACTGTACCTTGTACTATTGGTGTTTACCAATTTTCTAGGGCATTACGCAATTTTAGAGCTAGTATCAACTTGATGCCCCTTGTAATATTCAAACAACTTGGTTTAGGAACTCCTTCATCGATAACTATCACGCTCTTAATGACAGATCATTCTATTAATAAGCCAGTTGGTATTTTGTATGATGTCCTAGTGAAAGTGTAAAAAATCATTTTTCTGGGAGGCTTTACAATATTTGATTGTGAGTTTGATATTGAGATTCCAATTATTTTGGGAAGGCCCTTTCTAGCCACTGGAATAACTTTAGTTGATGTCGGATGTGGTGAGTTGAAATTTTAAGTTAATGATGAAGAAGTCACATGTCATGACCCAACTTTTCCAAGTCATGATGGCGCCTGCTAGATCACGCCTATAGGCAAGCCAATAGCATACCCACAATACCTATCCAATAACTGTGCACAATGGTAGCTAAAAACAAATAACACAAGTCAAGAATAACATATCCTAAGACCTAAAAGTCATTTGTTGTAACGACCCGAAAATGGGTCCAAGATGTGACATGGCGAAGGAGAACATGAAGATCCTCGATCAAGCCATCATAGCATCATAACTCATATCAACGGTTCAGAAGCACGGAAAAGTAAACACATAACACATAATTTTAGGGGAAACGGGGCTTTGAACTCAAACTATAGGGATGTTGTCGGGAATGGGATGAGCATGAATCACATAGTACATAACAAGTATTTCTAAGGGGGGGGGGGGTAAGTAGGACTCAAGCTATGGGGAATTCCAAGTTAGGCGACTTTCCACATAAGCACATTCCCAACATTCACAAGCCCATAAATATAATCATAAGCATAATTGAAACATCATTTCCATAACATAATCCCAATAGTCATAACATCCCAAAATAAGTATAATACAACGTGCAAGAGTCTAACATGTCCAACATAGCCTCTACATAGGATAGAGCGGGGCCTCAACATAATCCGGGCTCACCCTCTAGTCATAAAGAAAGAAAGTAACACAATACAAGTAAAAGGATAGTAGATGTTTCCCTTGGACAAAGGGGTCACAACAAGCAAATAGCTTCAAGAGATCACTCGTCGTTCAACGGTAGATAGAAGTCGTCGCTGGTCCCTACATGGTTAGAAGATGTAGACAAGAGTATGGGTTAGCACAATAAAGCACTAAGTATGCATGAATACAAATGCATATGCATATGAACCTACAACAACCTATATGACAAGGGCACATACATAGAAGAGAATATAAGAAAGGATAATATATCAATATGCTATGATGATCACGATGCATGAAGTGCTATAATGCTTATAGTATAGAGGGGATGGAACCATAACCGACATTCAAACTCATGTGAGCTACCATATGAACTTGCCCAATGAGGCCTCCCATTGGATCGGAGAAAATTACTTGCCAAAAGTAATCTACACCACACCTTACGGGCCTCCCATTTTGGTGTGATGGCCACCTTTCTTATGGGTCTCCCATTTCGGGAGGATTTACATAACATAACATATCTTATCATAGTATACCTTACGGGCCTCCCATTTCGGTAGCATATCTATGTTGGCACATAGTTTCAGAAAAGGAGTGGGACCCTAGGGGATAAGCTACTTACTACTCCAATCCTTCTAGGTACTAAGTCGTCATCCCACAAGAATATGTATACATATACTTATTTTTAAAACAGAACGGAAACACTTGACATCATAATCATGCATACTTGGGCTTAAAAGCCAAATCACTTTCATTACTCTTATGCATCCTTAACAAGAGTCAAATACATTTCATAATCATGCTTCATGGGCTAAAAATCCAAACAAACTTTTATGTCAAACTTTATGCATAAGAGTAACTCCATACTTGTCATATCTTGTCATATCATATTGGTGTAAACATCCATGTTGCTCAAAGAGCCATATCATAGACTTAGTGTGATCACAACTTAGTCATAAACCATACTTGATCAAAATCATAGTCATAAACATATTTGGAACTTAGCCCACATCAAAGTGCCCGTATACCTGTCCACAAGTGTGCCTGTGAGACTTCACTTGGCCTCGACTTTGACTTGAACTCTCAGGGGACTTTCTAAATCACTTTACGAGGGCCCTCACGGACCGTGTAGCTATACATAGACCATGTACCGGTCCGTGGAGCATCACTTGGTCTGAAGTCCATCCCCGAACCTTAGCCAATATTTTGTCTCATTTCACGGGACCTCTCACGGGCCGTGAAAGGTCACACGGACCGTGAGGTGGTTCGTGGGACCATACTTGGTCCATGGCTTGAGCCCCAGCCTCCAGGAGCCCACTGTACCAACCCACGAGCACCCCCACGGACCGTGGCCTACCAAACGGCCCGTGGTCCTACCCTTACCCCATTTTCCAGAACCCCTTTCCGGTGTCCTTCCAATGACAGGCAGTTCCACTATTTTGGCCATAACCTTCCCATACAAACTCCAAATTGATTGAAACTAGTTGCGTTGCGAAGATAACTCAAAGAGATTCAATTTAACATATAGCAGCCCGCACAGTTCATCCCGTACTAAAAGATATGACTTTTCAAAGTTCATTGTCCGACTGACCTTACAACCTCACCAAACGATCCATTTTGAATCCGACAACTTAAATACAACCCATGGCTACCAAAATTCAACCATGACTAGTTTAACACTAACCATGACCAACCATTACAAAGTTCAAAATTTTTTGGATCGTTACATCATCTCCCCTTGGGAACATTCATCCTCGAATGTGCAAAACTACGGCTTGACGACAACAATCAAACAAGAGACATTTTCATCAAACTTATAACGAATCATGCATCATTTCAAAAGTCTTTCAAAAATCATGTCAAATCATCATTTAAATCATTTTCGTGCTCATGTATGCATGCAATGTCATGAAACTCAAGAATTTAAAGAATTAGGATCATACAAGGATAGAACCTAGTACCTTTGGCTTGAGTAGATTGGAAGAGATAGAGATATCGCTCCATCATGACCAACTCCGCTTCCCACGCTGCACTCTCCACATCTTGGTTCCTCCAAAACACCTTGATAGAAGCTACCTCCTTGTTGCGAAGTCACTTCACTATTCTATCCAAGATCTCAACCGGCACCTCTTCTTAGGTCAAATTCTCCTCAACCATCACACCTTTCAAAGGTGTAATGGCCTTAGGATCACCAACCAACTTCCTCAACACAGACACATGGCATACCAGATGAATGAAGCTCATGTCCAAAGGCAAATCCAACCTATAAGCCACATTGCCAACCTGTTCCACAATCTTATATGGTCCGACGTACCGAGGGCACAACTTGCCCTTCTTGCCAAAACGCATGATACCTTTCATGGGAGACACCTTCACATTCACCTAATCACCGACATGAAATTCAAGATCCCTCTTCCTAACAACCAAGTCCGGGCCTAACAAGTCCGCTTCACCTATTTCAAACCAACCAACCGGAGACCTACATCTCCTACCATATAAGGCTTCAAAAGGAGCCATACCAATGCTAGCATGAAAGCTATTGTTGTAAGCAAACTCAATGAGAAGTAGATGATCATCCCAATTTCCCTTGTATTCCAACACATAAGCCCTTAACATGTTCTCCAAGGTTTGAATTATCATTTTGGTTTGCCCATCGGTTTGAGGATGAAATGCGGTGCTCAACTTGACCTTAGTACCAAGTCCCTTTTTAAAAGACTTCCAAAAATGAGAAGTAACTTGAGTACCACGATCCGATATAATAGACCTTAGCACACCATGCAATCACACCAACTCCCGAATATACACCTTAGCATACTCCTCGGCACTATAGGTAGTCTTAACCGGTAAGACGTGAGCCGACTTAGTCATTCTATCAATCACAAACCATATGGAATCAAATTGTCTCCGAGACGAGGTAACCCAACCACAAAGTCCATGTTCACATCTTCCCACTTCCAAGTAGGAATTTCAATATCTTGTGTCAAACCACCGGGACTTTGATGTTCCACTTTTACTTGTTGGCAATTAGGACATTCTGACACAAACTTGGCTATGTCCTTCTTCATACCATGCCACCAATACAATTCCCTCAAATCTCGGTGCATTTTGGTAGATCCCGGATGAATAGAATATTAAGAATTATGAGCCTCTTTCATGATAATCTCCCTTAAGCCATCAACATCTGGAACACACAAACGGTTTTGGCATCATAGCACACCATCTTCCCCTTGGGGGAAAACCTCGATCTTTCCATCAGGAACCAACTTCTTCAACTCTACCAAGGAGGGATCTAAGTCTTGTTTCTTCTTAACATCAACCACTAAGGAAGACTCGGATCAACCTTGAACAATAATTCCACCATTGTCGGATTTGACCAACCTCACCCCCAACCTAGCCAAACGGTGCACATCTTTCACTATGTCCTTCTTTCCTTTTTCCACATGAGTCACACCTCCCATAAAGAGCCTACTAAGGGCATCCGCCACCACATTAGCCTTGCCTGGGTGATAAAGGACGCTCATATCATAATCCTTGAGAAGTTCTAAACACCTTCTTTGCCTCAAATTAAGGTCTCTTTGGGTGAACTCATATTGCAAACTCTTGTGATCGGTGAAGACATCCACATGAACCCCATACAAATAATGTCGCCAAATTTTCAAAGCAAATACCACCGCCACCAACTCAAAATCATGGGTTGGATAATTTTGCTCATGCACCTTCAATTGCCGGGACACATAAGCTATCACCTTACCATGTTGCATAAGCACACACCCAAACCAATACGCGACGCATCATAATATACCATAACTCTATCTAACCAATTAGGAAAAGTCAAGATCGGAGCCGATGTAAGTCGGTCCTTCAAAGTTTGAAAACTCGTCTCACATTCATTTGACCACACAAACTTGGCCTTCTTTTGAGTCAACTTGGTCAATGGAGATGCTATAGAGGAAAACTCTTCAACAAACCTTCTATAATAACCAGCTAAACCAAGGAAGCTTCGAATATCCAAAGGAGTCAATGGTCCAGGCCAATCATTCACAGCTTCACTTTTCTTAAGATCAACCTTAATTCCATCACCGGACACCACATGACCAAGGAAAGCAACTTTTCCCAACCAAAATTCATATTTGCTAAACTTGGCATACAATTGCTTCTCTCTCAAAGTTTAAAGAACCAATGTCAAGTTACCCATATGTTCTTGCTCACTACGGGAGTAAATCAAGATGTCATCAATGAAGACCACCACAAAATTATCAAAGAATGGTTTGAACACCCAATTCATGAGATTCATAAATACCGCCAGAGTATTAGTCAACCCAAATGACATTACCAAAAACTCAAAGTGACCATAACGAGTCTGAAAGGCCATTTTCAGAATATCACACTCCCTTACCTTTAATCGGTGATAACCCGAATGAAGATCTATTTTAGAGAAGTGAGTAGCTCTTTGAAGTTGGTCAAACAAATCATCAATCCTAGGCAACGGGTACCTATTCTTAATGGTCACCTTGTTCATATGCCGATAATCAATACACATTCGGAGAGACCCATCCTTCTTTCTTACAAACAACATGGGAGCACCTCAAGGTGAGATACTCGACCTAATATAACCTTTTTATAGAAAATCTTTCAATTGATCTTTCAATTCCTTCAATTCCGCCGGGGCCATACGATAAAGAGGAATAGAAATAGGTTGAGTATCCGAAATGAGATCTATACCAAAATCTATTTCTCTATCGGGAGAGATACCGGGAAAATCCTCAAGAAACACATCGGAAAACTCATTAACCATCAGAATCGATTCAAGATTAGGTGACTCACCTTCCATATCTCTAACCCGCACAATATGATAAATTCACCCATTACAAATCATCTTCCAGGCTTTGAGGTAGGAAATAAACCGACCCTTAACCACGGAATCACTACCCTTCCATTCCAACACAACCTCATTAGGAACTTGAAATTTAACTTGCCTAGTCCTGCAATCTACTGAGGCATATAATGCATGCAACCAATTCATCCCAAGAATAACATCAAAATCATACATCTCAAGTTCTACAAGGTCACCGGGGAACACTTTATGCAACACAGAGACCAGACAACCCCGATACACTTTTCGAGCAATAATAGACTCACTCACGGGAGTATACACCGAATAAGGTTCCCTTAGAGTTTCGGGACTCAAACAAAATTTAATAGCCAATAGAGGAGTCACAAAAGATAAATTTGCACCTGGATCAAGTAAAGCATAAGTATCAAAATCAAAGATTTTTAACATACTAGTCACGACATCCAGAGCTTCCTCCACTTCATGCTGGGCATGAAGAGCGTAAAATCGGTTGTTCCTAGGAGCACCACCAACCAGAACTTTCGGTGCCCCTTGACAATTGAGAGCCACTTGATCCTTCTTGGCACCTCTTGGACATTCAGAAATTTTATGGTCCAAACTCCCATATCCAAACAAAGCACTCAAAGCCTCTCTACAATCACCCAAATGGTGCTTCCCACATTGACCACAAAGAGGAATTCGGGGACTACCCCCAACTTGTGCCTTGGGAGGAGGGACTCTTGGATTAGAAACCTTTATATTAGAACCTTGGCCTTGATGGAATCAGCCAAAACCACCACCACCCTTGGAGTTGGAGAACCCACCGTTAAACCGGACCCTCTTAGCTTCATTAACCCTTCACTCCTTAAGCTTTTCGCCTTAAATTTGCTCGGTATATGTTATGAGCTTAGAGATGTCCATGTCACGGATGAGCATGGCAGTCCGACATTCCTTCACCACCAAATCCGAAATACTTGAAATAAACTTGTGCATTCTTGCTGGGGATCAGATAGAAGAATTGGAGTATACTTGGAAAGCTTAGTAAATTTAAGAGCATAGTCCTTCACGGTCATACCACCTTGCCGGAGATTGATGAACTCAGTCATTTGGGCTTCCCTAAGCTCAAGAGGAAAGAAACGATCAAGGAAAGCCATTTTGAACTCTTCCCATAAAACTTTGACATCCGCAACCCATTCAACCAACTATTAGCCATACCACACTTGGGCCACATCTTTCAATTGATATGCGTCCAACTCGTCTTTCTCTTCCGAACTCACCCCCATTATTGTTAACACCTTAGTGAGTTCATCAATGAACTCTTGAGCATCTTCCTCCACCTTTGAACCAAAGAACTCTGGAGGGTTCATCCGGGTGAAATCCCTCACCCTAGAAGCCGGAGTACCAATATTCACGGGATTGATTGGCCAGGATTGGTTAGCCACAACTTGGGCCAACATGGACACCACATTTCTAAACTCGGCATGAGATACTTGTTCCTCTACCGGTGCCCGAGGGGCTTGCTCCTCAAATTTGGAAGCTTGATGGGGGAAGGAAGCTCTTCTGGGAGGCATGTTCTTAAAGAGTGACAAGAACACCAAGTGTTTAGGGAATCTCATAAACAATACAAGGCACGACACAAGGGATAATGAAGTGATAAGTTCATAAAACATCGTCACAGCCTCTCACTAATAGGTATGGCGCACATCACACCCATGAATGAGACTCTAAGTGACGCGGCATATTAGACTCCGAGGATCATTTACAAACCTATGGCTTTGATACCATCTTTGTCAAGACCCAGAAATAGGGCCTAGATGTGACATGGTGAAGGAGAACCCGAAGGTCCTCGGTTAAGCCATCATAGCTCATCACTCACATCATCGATTCAGAAGCACGAAAAAGTAAACACATAACATATAATTCTAGGAGAAACGGGGCTTTCAACTCAAGCTATGGGGATGTTGCTGGGAATGGGATGAGCATGAATCACATAACACATAACAAGTATTTCTAAGGGGGGAGGGGTAAGTAGGATTCAAGCTATGCGACATTTTGGGTTAGGGGACTTTTCACATAAGCACATTCCAAACATTCACAAGCCCATAAACATAATCATAAGCATAATCGGAACATCATTTCCAAACATAATCCCAATAGTCATAACATCCCAAAATAAGCATAATATAATGTGCAAGAGTCTAAAATGTCCAACATAACCTCTACATAGGAAAGAGCGGGACCTCGATATAATCTGGGCTCACACTCAAGTCATAAAGAAAGAAAGTAAGACAATACAAGTAAGAGGAAAATGGATGTTGCCCTTGGACAAAGGGCTCACCATAAGCAAATAGATTCAAGAGATCACTCGTCATTCAATGGTCGATAGAGGTCATCGTCTATACCTACATGGTTAGAACATATAGACAAGAGTATGGGTTAGCATAATAAAGCACTAAGTATGTGGGCATGCAAATGCATATGCACATGAACCTACAACAACCTACATGACAATAGAACATACATAGAAGAGAATATAAGAAAGGATAATATATCAATATTCCATGATGATCATGATGCATGAAGTGCCATAATGCTTATAGTATAGAGGGGATGGAACCATAATCGACATCCAAACTTATGTGAGCTACAACATGAACTTGCCCAATGAGACCTCCCATTGGATCGGAGAAGATTACTTGCCAAAGATAATCTACACCATACCTTACGAGCTTCCCATTTTAGTGTGATATCCACCTTCCTTACGGGTCTCCCATTTCGGAAGGATTTAAATAACATAGCATATCTTATCATAGCATACCTTACAGGCCTCCCATTTCGGTAGCATATCTATGTTGGCACATAGTTTCGGGAAAGGAGTGGGACCCTTGGGGATAGCCGACTTACTAGTCCAATCCTTCTCGGTACTAAGTCATCATCTAACAAGAATACATATACATATACATGCTTTTAAAACAGAACAGAAACACTTGACATCATAATCATGCATACTTGGGCTTAAAAGCTAAATCACTTTCATTACTCTTATGCATCCTTAATAAGAGTCAAATACATTTCATAATCATGCTTCATGGGCTAAAAAGCCAAACAAACTTTCATGTCAAACTTTATGCATA
>JBCEWC010020374.1:0-10958 GCA_038996855.1 Solanum aculeatissimum
AATTTCATTATTCATTGTTTAAATCAAAGAAAAAAACTATATTTTAGTTTAAAGTAAGTTTCTATTTTCAATAAATTATTCTCCTTTTATATATTTATAGTGATTAACAGTTTAACGAGATGTACACGTGGAACACACGGACACGTGAGATGCTTGCAAACTAATCTTGTTTTAACCAAAAAAAGAGGTTATTCTACTAAGCTTTTGAAACTAAAACTGATGCGAGGAAACAAAAATTTGAGCCTGTTGTTTCAGAATATGATTTGATGCTCTCTAACTTTGATGAATTTGCAGCAAATGGAAAATGCTGGTCAATTGGACATGAGTTTGAAATGGGTGATATGGTAAGGGGAAAGTTGAAGTCGCACCCTTGGTGGTCAGGTCACATCTTCAGTGAGGCATTTGCTACCCCGTCTGTGCGAAAGAGTTAATGGGAGGGTCACATTTTTGTTGTTTTTTATGGTGATAGCACCTATGGTTGGTTTGATCAAGACGAGCTTGTACTTTCTGAACAAACCTTTGCTGAAATTAAAAGTCTATGCAAACTAATGTGAAGAACTTTAAAAAGGCAGTGCAAGAACAGATCGATGAAGTGAACCGGAGGAGTGCTTTAGGTTTGGTTTGTCATTGTATGAGGAAATACGTACTGCATGTTGTGTCAGTTAGCGTGTTTGGTGCTGTAGATTTTAGTGAACTTGAGAGGAATTGTGCTCACTCTGCTAGTCAGATTAAGAAAGCTAGGGAAAGGTTTCCACCTAACAATGCTCTGCAGTTTGTGAGGAAGTAGGCACTGAAGCGTAGGAGTAAGGTGCCTGAGGATCTTAACTTTGTTAAGAAGAAGGCCACCGTGTTGGCTTATAGGAAGGCTGTTTTTGAAGAAGATGATCCTACGTATGCAGAAGCTTTTGGTATTGTTCTTTCTAAGCAAGCAGAAGAAGTGTCTCAATCATTCAAACAACCTTCTTCAAGAGGGCCTCGAATTTCATTATTCATTGTTGAAATCAAAGAAAAACACTATATTTTTGTTTAAAGTAAGTTGATATTTTCAATAAATTATTCTCCTTTTATATATTTATAGTGATTAACAGTTTACGTGATGTACACGTGCGATGCTCGCAAACTAATCTTGTTTTAACCAAAAAAGAGGTTATTCTGCTTTGTTTTTGAAACTAAAACTAATGCGAGGAAATAAAAATTGGAGCCTGTTGTTTTAGAATATGATTTGATGCTCTTTAAGTTTGATGAATTTGCAGCAAATGGAAAATGTCAGTTGGTCATGAGTTTGAAATGGGTGATATGGTAAGGGGAAAGGTGAAGTCGCACCCTTGGTGGCCAGGTCACATCTTCAGTGAGGCATTTGCTACCCCGTCCATGCGAAGGAGTAAAACGGAGCATCACATTTTGGTTTCTTTTTATGGTGATAGCACCTATGGTTGGTTCGATCAAGACGAGCTTGTACTTTTTGAATAAACTTTAGCTGACATTAAAAGTCTATGCAAACTAATGTGAAGAACTTTATAAAGGAAGTGGAGGAAGAGATTGTAGGGGGAAATACGAACTGCATGCTGTGTCAGTTAGCGTGTTTGGTGCTGTAGATTTTAGTGAACTTGAGAGGAATTGTACTCACTCTGCTAGTCAGATTAAGAAGGCTAGGGAAAGGTTTCAACCTAACATTGCTCTGCAGTTTGTGAGTAAATTGGCATTGAAGCGTAGGAGTAAGGTGCGTGAGGATCTTAACTTTGTTAAGAAGAATGCATCCGTGTTGTCTTATGGGAAGGCCGTTTTTGAGAAAGATGATCCTACCTATGCAGAAGCTTTTGGTATTGTTCTTTCTAAGCAAGCAGTAGAAGTTTCTCAATCATTTAGACAGCCTTCTTCAAGAGGGCCTCGAATTTCATTATTCAGTGTTGAAATCAAAGAAAAACACTATATTTTTTTAAAAGTAAGTTGCTATATTCAATAAATTATTCTCCTTTTATATATTTATAGTGGTTAACAGTTTGACGGGATGTACACGTGAAACGTACGCACACGTGCAATGCTCGCAAACTAATCTTGTTTTAACCAAAAAAGAGGTTATTCTACTATGATTTTGAAACAAAAACTAATGCGAGGAAACAAAAATTGGAGCCTGTTGTTTCAGAGTATGATTTGATGATCTCTAAGTTTGATTAGTTTGCAGCAAATGGAAAATGTTGGTCAAATGGTCACGGGTTTGACATGGGTGCTATGGTATGGGGAAAGGTGAAGTCGCACCCTTGGTGGCCAGGTCACATCTTCAGTGAGGCATTTGCTACTCCGACCATGTGAAGGAGTAAAATGGAGGGTCACATTTTGGTTTCTTTTTATTGTGATAGCAGCTATGGCTGGTTCAATCCAGACAAGCTTGTACTTTCTGAACCAACTTTTGCTGAAATTAAAAGTCTATGAAAACTATTGTGAAGAACTTTATAAAGGCAGTGGAGGCAGGGATCTGGTAATGTTCTTTCTAATCTAGTAGTAGAAGTGTCTCAATCATTTAGACAGCCTTCTTTAAGAGGGCCTCAAATTTCATTATTCATTGTTTAAATCAAAGATAAACAGTATATTATTGTTTAAAGTAAGTTGCTATTTTCAATAAATTATTCTCCTTTTATATATTTATAGTGGTTAACAGTTTGACGTGATGTACACGTGGAACGCACGCACACGTGCGATGCTCGCAAACTAATCGTGTTTTAACCAAAAAAGAGGTTATTCTACTATGCTTTTGAAACTAAAACTGATGCGAGGAAACAAAAATTGGAGCCTGTGGTTTCAGAATATGATTTGATGCTCTCTAAGTTTGATGAATTAGCAGCAAATGGAAAATGCTGGTCAGTTGGTCATGAGTTTGAAATGGGTGATATGTTAAAGGGAAAGGTGAAGTCGCACCCTTGGTGGCCAGGTCACATCTTCAGTGAGGCATTTGCTACCCCGTCCGTGCGAAGGAGTAAAAGGAAGGGTCACATTTTTGTTGTTTTTTATGGTGATAGCACCTATGGTTGGTACGATTAAGACGAGCTTGTACTTTTTGAACAAACTTTTGCTGAAATTAAAAGTCTATGCAAACTAATGTGAAAGAACTTTATAAAGGCTGTGGAGGAAGAGATCGATGAAGTGAGCCGGAGGAGTGCTTTAGGTTTTGTTTGTCATTGTAGGAGAAAATACGAACTGCATGCTGTGTCAGTTAGTGGGTTTTGTGCTGTAGATTTTAGTGAGCTTGAGAGGAATTTTACTCACTCTGCTAGTCAGCTTAAGAAGGCTAGGGAAAGGTTTCAACCTAACAATGCTCTGCAGTTTGTGAGGAAATAGGCATTGAAGCGTAGGAGTAAGGTGCGTGAGGATCTTAACATTGTTAAGTAGAAGGCAACCGTGTTGGCTTATAGGAAGGCTATTTTTGAGGAAGATGATCCTACCTATGCAGAAGCTTTTGGTATTGTTCTTTCTAAGCAAGCAGTAGAAGTGTCAATCATTTAGACAGCCTTTTTCAAGAGGGCCTCAAATTTCATTATTCATTGTTGAAATCAAAGAAAAATACTATATTTTTGTTTAAAGTAAGTTGCTATTTTCAATAAATTATTCTCCATTTATATAATTATAGTGATTAACAGTTTGACATGATGTACACGTAGAACGCACGCAGACGTGCGATGCTCGCAAACTAATCTTATTTTAACCAAAAAAGAGGTTATTCTACTATGCTTCTGAAACTAAAAATGATGCAAGGAAACAAAAATTGGAGCCTGTTCTTTCAGAATATGATTTGATGCTCTCTATGTTTGAATAATTTGCAGCAAATGGAAAATGTTGGTCAGTTGGTCATGAGTTTGAAATGGGTGCTATGGTAAGGGGAAAGGTGAAGTCGCACCCTTGGTAGCCAGGTCACAATTCAGTGAGGCATTTGCTACTCCGTCCGTGTGAAGGAGTAAAAAGGAGGGTCACATTTTGGTTGATTTTTATGCTGATAGTAGCTATGGCTGGTTCAATCCAAACGAGCTTGTACTTTCTGAACCAACTTTTGCTGAAATAAAAAGTCTATGTAAACTAATGTGAAGAACTTTATAAAGGCAGTGGAGGAAGGGATTTGGTATTGTTCTTTCTAAGCAAGCAGTAGAAGTGTCTCAATCATTGAGACAACCTTCTTCAAGAGGGCCTCAAATTTCATTATTCATTGTTTAAATCAAATAAAAACACTATATTTTTGTTTAAAGTAAGTGCTATTTTCAATGAATTATTCTCCTTTTATACATTTATAATGATTAACAGTTTAACATTATGTACACGTGGAACGCACGCACAAGTGCGATGCTCGCAAACTAATCTTGTTTTAACCAAAAAAAGAGATTATTCTACTATGCTTTTGAAACTAAAACTGATGCGAGGTAAAACAAATTGGAGCCTGTTGTTTCAGAATATGATTTGATGCTCTCTAAGTTTGATGAATTTGCAGCAAATGGAAAATGCTGGTCAGTTGGTCATGAGTTTGAAATGGGTGATATGGTAAGGGGAAAGGTGAAGTCGCACCCTTGGTGGCCAGGTCATATCTTCAGTGAGGCATTTCCTACCCCGTCCGTGCGAAGGAGTAAAAGGGAGGGTCACATTTTGGTTGCTTTTTTGGTGATAGAACCTATGGTTGGTTTGATCAAGACGAGCATGTAATTTTTGAACAAACTTTTGCTGAAATTAAAAGTCTATGCAAACTAATGTGAAGAACTTTAAAAAGGCAGTGGAGGAAGAGATCGATGAAGTGAGCCGGAGGAGTGCTTTAGGTTTGGTTTGTCATTGTAGGAGGAAATATGAACTGCATGCTGTGTCAGTTAGTGGGTTCTGTGCTGTAGATTTTAGTGATCTTGAGAGGAATTGTACTCACTCTGCTAGTCAGATTAAGAAGGCTAGGGAAAGGTTTCCACCTAACAATGCTCTGCAGTTTGTGACCAAATAGGCACTGAAGCGTAGGAGTAATGTGCATGAGGATCTTAACTTTGTTAAGAAGAAGGCAACCATGTTGGCTTATAGGAAGGCTGTTTTTGAGGAGGATGATCCTACATATGCAGAAACTTTTGGTTTTGTTCTTTCTAATCAAGCAGTAGAAGTGTCTCAATAATTTAGACAGCCTTCTTGAAGAGGGCCTCAAATTTCATTATTCATACTTGAAATCAAAGAAAAACACTTCCTTTTTTTTTGCTTAAAGTAAGTTGCTATTTTCAATAAATTATTCTTCTTTTATATATTTATAGTGATTAACAGTTTGACGTGATGTACACGTGGAACGCACGCACACGTGCGATGCTCGCAAACTAATCTTCTTTTAACCAAAAAAGAGGTTATTCTACCATGCTTTTGAAACTAAAACTGATGCGAGGAAATAAATATTGGAGCCTAATGTTTCAGAATATGATTTGATGTTCTCTATGTTTGATGAATTTGTAGCAAATGGAAAATGCTGGTCAGTTGGTCATGAGTTTGAAATGGGTGATATGGTAAGGGGAAAGGTGAAGTCGCCCCCTTAGTGGCCAGGTCACATCTTCAGTGAGGCATTTGCTACCCCGTCCGTGCGAAGGAGTTAATGGGAGGGTCACATTTTATTTGCTTTTTATAGTGATAGCACCTATGGTTGGTTTGATCAAGACGAGCTTGTACTTTTTGAATAAACTTTTGTTGAAATCAAAAGTCTATGCAAACTAATGTGAAGAACATTATAATGGCAGTGGAGGAAGAGATCGATGAAGTGAGCCAGAGGAATGCTTTAGGTTTGTTTTGTCATTGTATGAGGAAATATGAACTGCATGTTGTGTCAGTTAGTGGGTTCTGTGCTGTAGATTTTAGTGATCTTGACAGGTATTGTACTCACTCTGCTAGTCAGATTAAGAAGGATAGGGAAAGGTTTCCACCTAACAATGCTCTGTAGTTTGTGAAGAAATAGGCACTGAAGCGTAGGAGTAAGGTCCATGAGGATCTTAACTTTGTTTAGAAGAAGGCAAACGTGTTGGCTTATAGGAAGGCTGTTTTTGAGGAAGATGATCCTACCTATGCAGAAGCTTTTGGTATTGTTCTTTCTAATCAAGCAGTAGAAGTGTCTCAATCATTTAGACAGCCTTCTTGAAGAGGGCCTCGAATTTCATTATTCATTCTTGAAATCAAAGAAAAACACTACATTTTTTCTTAAAGTAAGTTGCTATTTTCAATAAATTATTCTCCTTTTATATATTTATAGTGATTAACAGTTTGACGTGACGTACACGTGGAACGCACGCACACGTGCGATGCTCGCAAACTAATCTTGTTTTAACCAAAAAAGAGGTTATTCTACTATGCTTTTGAAACTAAAACTGATTCGAGGAAATAAAAATTGGAGCCTGTTATTTCAGAATATTATTTGATGCTCTCTATGTTTAATGAATTTGTAGCGAATGGAAAATGCTGGTCAGTTGGTCATGAGTTTGAAATGGGTGATATGGTAAGGGGAAAGGTGAAGTCGCACCCTTGGCGGCCAGGTCACATCTTCAGTGAGGCATTTGCTACCCCATCCGTGCGATGGAGTTAATGGGAGGGTCATATTTTTGTTGCATTTTACAGTGATAGCACCTAAGGTTGGTTTGATCAAGACGAGCTTGTACTTTTTAACAAACTTTTGTTGAAATTAAAAGTCTATGCAAACTAATGTGATGAACTTTATAATGGCAGTGGAGGAAGAGATCGATGAAGTGAGCCAGAGGAATACTTTAGGTTTTGTTTTTCATTGTAGGAGGAAATACGAACTTCATGCTGTGTCAGTTAGTGGGTTTTGTGCTGTAGATTTTAGTGATCTTGAGAAGAATTGTAATCACTCTGCTAGTCAGATTAAGAAGGCTAGGGAATGGTTTCAACCTAACATTGCTCTGCAGTTTGTGAGGAAATAGGCACTGAAGCGTAGGAGTAAGGTGCATGAGGATCTTAACTTTGTTAAGAAGAAGGCAACCATGTTGGCTTATAGGAAGGCTGTTTTTTAGGAAGATGATCCTACCTATGCAGAAACTTTTGGTATTGTTCTTTCTCAGCAAGCAGTAGAAGTGTCTCAATCATTTAGACAGCCTTCTTCAAGAGGGCCTCAAATTTCATTATTCATTGTTGAAATCAAAGAAAAACAATATATTTTTGTTTAAAGTAAGTTGCTATTTTCAATCAATTATTCTCCTTTTATATATTTATAGTGATTAACAGTTTGACGTTATGTACACGTGCGATGTTCGCAAACTAATCTTGTTTTAACCAAAAAAGAGGTTATTCTACTACGCTTTTGAAACTAAAACTGATACGAGGAAATAAAAATTGGAGCCTGTTGTTTCAGAATATGATTTGATGCTCTCTAAGTTTGATGAATTTGCAGCAAATGGAAAAAGCTGGTCAGTTGGTCATGAGTTTGAAATGGGTGATATGGTAAGGGGAAAGGTGAAGTCGCAGCCTTGGTGGCCAAGTCACATCTTCCGTGAGGCATTTCCTACCCCGTCCGTGCGAAGGAGTTAATGGGAGGGTCACATTTTGGTTGCTTTTTATGGTGATAGCACCTATGGTTGGTTTGATCAAGACGAGCTTGTATTTTTTGAACAAACTTTTGCTGAAATTAAAAGTCTATGCAAACTATTGTGAAGAACTTTATAAATTAAATGGTGGAAGAGATTGATGCTGTGAGCCGGAGGAGTACTTTAGGTTTGGTTTGACATTGTAGGAGGAAATACGAACTGCATGCTGTGTCAGTTAGTGTGTTTGGTGTTGTAGATTTTAGTGATCTTGAGAGGAATTGTAATCACTCTGCTAGTCAGATTAAGAAGGCTAGGGAAAGGTTTCAACCTAACATTGCTCTGCAGTTTGAGAGTAAATTGGCATTGAAGCGTAGGAGTAAGGTGGGTGAGGATCTTAACTTTGTTAAGAAGAAGGCAACCGTGTTGGCTTCTAGGAAGGCTGTTTTTGAGGATGATGATCCTGCCTATGCAGAAGCTTTTGGTATTGTTCTTTCTAAGCAAGAAGTAGAAGTGTCTCAATCATTTAGACAACCTTCTTCAAGAGGGCCTCAAATTGCATTATTCATTGGTTAAATCAAAGAAAAACACTATATTTTTGTTTAATGTAAGCTGCTATTTTCATTCAAGTATTCTCCTTTTATATATTTATAGTGATTAATGGCTTAATGTGATGTACACGTGGACCGCACGCACACGTGTGATGCTCGCAAACTAATCTTGTTTTAACCAAAAAAGAGGTTATTCTACTATGCTTTTTAAACTAAAACTGATGCGAGGAAACAAAAATTGTAGCCTGTTGTTTCAAAGTATGATTTTCTGCTCTCTAAGTTTGATGAGTTTTCAGCAAATGGAAAATGTTGATCAGTTGGTCATGGGTTTGAAATGGGTGATATGGTATTGGGAAAGGTGAAGTCGCACCCTTGGTGGCCTGGTCACATCTTCAGTGAGCATTTGGTACTCCGTCCATGCGAAGGAGTAAAAGGGAGGGTCACATTTTGGTTGCTTTTTATGGTGATAGCAGTTATGGCTGGTTCGATCTAGACGAGCTTGTACTTTTTGAACCAACTTTTGCTGAAATTAAAAGTCTATGCAAACTAATGTGAAGAACTTTATAAAGGCAGTGGAGGAAGAGATCGATGAAGTGAACCGGAGGAGTGCTTTAGGTTTGGTTTATCATTGTAGGAGGAAATACGAACTGCATGTTGTGTCAGTTAGTGGGTTCTTTGCCGTAGATTTTAGTGATCTTGAGAAGAATTTTACTTACTTTTAGCATGATGGACAACTCACAAATCATGATGTAATGGTTAATGATTGTATACATTAATATTGTAAATAAGTGTATTATAGAGATTTGTTGTAGTAATCATATAGATAACATAACTTTTGTAGGATAGCATAGCAGATTTGGAGGGATTTAAATAGCAGATTTACAAGGATTGAGTAGTTGATCTTTAGGGATAGGTAAACAGATCTTTAGGGATGTGTATTGTGTATACTCTCTATATAATAGAAAGACTCTCACTTTGAGAGACATTCAACAAAAACTTGTCGTGGTATTAGAGCCTTCTCTTGGCTGTCTTGTTTCAAAGAGCTCTTTTATGGTTTCTTTCAAATTCTTTTGAAATCTTTGTTTTTTGTTGACTTTATGTCGACAATCAGTCCTAACACCTAGGACTTTTGTTCTTGGTCATTCTAGTTATTTTCTTGAGTCTTCTCGTTTTCATAGCAATTCAAAAGCATGAATTTACATCACTTTGAATATTTCAGTGTTCGTCTCACTAGAAAAAATTATTCTTCTTGGGAATTTCAATTTCAGTTATTTGTCACTGGAAAAGAATTACGGGGCCATATAGATGGAAGTGATCCTACTCCTATTGATCCTACAAAGTTAAGTGAATGAAAAATTAAAGATGCTCGGGTGATGACATGGGTTTTAGGATCAATTGACCCTTTTATTGTTCTTAATCTCAATCCATACAAGACAACTAAGGCCATGTGGGATTATTTACAAAAGGTTTACAACCAAAACAATAGTGCAAGACGCTTTACGTTAGAGTATGATATTGCTAAGTACACTCAAGGAGATCTTTCTGTTCAGGATTATTTTTCTGGATTTCAAAACTTATGGGTTGAATTTACGGATATTGTGTATGCCAAAATACCTGTCGAATCTCACTCTGTGATTCAGGCAGTTCATAAGCAAAGCAAGCTAGATCAATTTTTTATGAAATTACGCTCCGACTTTGAGAGTGTTTGCTCTGGCTTGATGAACCGTGAACCATCTCCTTCTTTGGATGTTTGTTTCATGGAATTGCTTCACGAAGAGCAGTGTCTAGTCACACAAAATGCTTTCAAGAAAGAAAATGATGTCACTGTTGCATTTGCTGCTCAAGATAAAGGAAAGAAAAGGGATCTGACTGGAACTCAATGTTACAGTTGCAAGGAGTATGGTTATATTGCTAGTAATTGTGGTAAGAGGTTTTGTAATTATTGTAAACAACAAGGACACGTTATCAAAGAGTGTCCCACACGCCCTCAAAATTATAAGGTAAATGCATTTCGAGTTGGGATAAATGGTTCCACAGTTGATAACTCATTTTCAGGACAAGTTCTTACTCCTGAAATGGTATAACAAATGATTGTGGCAGCCTTTTCAGCATTGGGACTACAAGATAATGATGTTACATCTAATTTTTGGTTAGTTGATTCAGGCACTTCCAATCATATGACCAACTCAACGAGCATATTAAAAAATGTTCGTAAGTATCAAGGTCCATCACAAATATAGGTTGCCAATGGTAGTAATTTATCCATTACCAAGGTTGGGGACATTACTCCAACTTCCAAGGATGTTTTTATTTCACCAAAGCTCTCAACTAGTCTTATTTCAGTTGGACAATTGGTAGATAACAATTATGATGTGAATTTTTCTCGTAATGGTTGTCTTGTGCAGGATCAGGTGTCGGGGACGATAATCGCAAAGGAGCCTAAAGTTGGATGATTGTTTCCTATACATTTTTCTATTCCTCCTATTCTATCTTTTGCTTGTACTTCTACCGCTAGTAAGACTAAGATTTGGCATAAGCGTCTAGGACATCCAAATTCTGTTGTCTTGTCTCATTTGTTAAATTCTGGTTTGTTGAAAAATAAAAATCAACTTTCAACTGCTTCCATTGATTGTTCTACTTGTAAATTAGGAAAAAGTAAAACTCTTCCTTTTCCTAATGTTTTACTATTATTCATAGCGATGTTTGGGGTATTTCACCAATTGTTTCTCATGCTCATTTCAAATACTTTGTGACATTTATAGATTATTATAGTCAGTTTACATGGGTATATTTTCTTCGATCAAAATCTGAGATATTTTCCATCTTCAAGACTTTTTTAGCTTATATTGAGACTCAATTTTCTACGTGCATCAAATTATTATGATCTGAT
>JBCEWC010020375.1:0-10958 GCA_038996855.1 Solanum aculeatissimum
CCAATGTCTTCTGAATTTCAGACAGTCTCACTGTTTGGGTCATATCTCCCTCATCCGAACTCCAAATTGAGTGAAACTAGTTGTGTTGAAAAGATAACTCAAAGAGCTTCAATGTGATATGTAGTAGCCCACATGATGCATCCCACATCAAAAGTTATGACTATTTGAAGTACACTGCGGAAACTGTCCCTCTAGGCCACCAACTAGCTCATTTTGCATTTGGACACTTAAGCTCAACCCGTGGCTACCAAAACTCAACCATGACCAGTGGTACATCATCAAAGGTCAATCATAAGGATATTTCAAAATTTTTTGGGTTGTTACAATATACCTCTAAGGCAATAATTATAGAATATCTCATAAATCAATACATCTTGTCCATGGGGTGTAAGTCGTAACTTGTTATTTTAAATTTATTGATCTAAGTCTTCCTCTAAGACAAGATTTATAAAGCATCTTATAAATCAAGACACAACAAGATATTGTCAGCTTTTGCCCATTGGACATAACTTGCTCTTTGAAAATTTAAATCATGAATATGAAAAAAAATTACCTTGACACTTGAATCAAGGAATAATTTAATTAAAAGAAACGACAATATAAAAATAGATAATATTTTTAGCTTCATAAGTAAAAATAAAAAAGGAATATAACTGAAAAAATAAATAAGGAAAAAAGATATTTTTAAAAAGGGAACAGGGTAAAAAATGTCCTTGGACTATCTTAAAGGATAAAAAATGTTCTTCATTTATACTTTGGGTCATTTATGTCCTCGTACTATCTTAAAAGGGTCAAAAATTCCAATAATTTATACTTTGGTCCAAAAATGCCCTTGTCAATGATACTTTGGTCCAAAAATGTCCTTATTGTTATCAAATGGGTCAGAAATGTCCTCCTTTAAATGAATGTATATATATATATATATATATATATTCTTTTTAAACATATTGTATTCCTAATAAAAATATTATTTTTAAAGAATTCTCTTCTTATTTTATTTTTTTTAAATCACATTAACTAATAAAAATGTAAGAAAATAATTATATTCTTAATCTCATTTTATCAATTAAAACAGAATATTGTACCCCTGTAGCAAATAATATATGTCATAAATATAAGATCATAGTAAACCCAACGTTAATTTTTATTTAGATAATAATAAAAATAGTAATTATAATAAAGCAAAAAAAATATTTTTTAAATTTTTTTCCCGAATTGAAGTAGGATATATATTTACTAATTAAAAAAAATACTACAAACGCCCTTCATTTATAGTTTGGTCCAAAAATGCCCTTATCGTCAATACTTTGGTTCAAAAATTTCCTTATTGTTATTTAATGGATCAAAAATGCCCTTTTTCAAAAAACTTTATTATTTATTTTATTTTTAAACACATGAGTTTTCTTACGGTATTTTGTTTTAATTAGTAAATATTTATCCTACTTCAATTCGAGAAAAAAATAAAAAAAATTATTTTATTATAATTACTATTTTTTTTGTTATCTAAATAAAAATTAATGTTTGGTTTACTATGATCTTATTTTATAACATATATTATTTGCTACAGGGGTACGAAGTTCTATTTTAATCGATAAAATGAGATTAAGAAAATAATTATTTTCTTACATTTTTATGAGTTAATGTGATTTTAAAAAAATAAAAGAAGAAAAGAATTCTTTAAAAATAATATTTTTATTTGGAATAAAATATGTTTAAAAGGAATATATATATATATACACATTCATTTAAAGGACATTTCTGACCTATTTGATAATAAGGGCATTTTTGGACCAAAGTATCATTGACAAGAGCATTTTTAGACCAAAGTACAAATCAAGAGTATTTTTTACCCTTTTCCGTTAGTATCAGGACATTTTTAACCCTTTTCTGATAGTACAAGGACATAAATGGTCCAAAGTATAAACGAAGAATATTTTTTATCTTTTCTGATAATACAAGAGCATTTTTGACAATCGAAACAAAGGAAGAGTAAAGAAAAAGACAAAAATGAGAAAAAAAATTAGAAAGGAAACCGAGAACGTTAAGGCCGAAAAAGAAATATAATTTTTTAGTTCCATTTATTTATCAAGACACAAATTATGATATAATATTAAGCTCCCTTTTAATGTATTAGGTTTGAAGAACAATTTTATCCAACGAATTTTCATTAAATGAATGGAGATTATTTTTATTATTGGGGAACAACATATCTACCAACTCAAAGGGTCATTTATGAACTTAACCCCTCTCTATCTGTCACAACTAGGTAACGCCATAGAGGTATATATCCTCTACAATCCCTACTTGGTGAAACTTCCTAGGTAGGTGGTTGTTTGATTTATAAAATTTTGTTATGTTTAGTCAATACTCAATAGAAACAATTTATTAATTGATATGAATTTTGCTATGTTAGAAGCTGTTGTCGTGCTTGTTAGATGTCTGACAAAGGTTTAAAATCACGAAGGACGGACGGACAGACTAACTTCACTTCATGTCTCCATAGAAGTAGAGAAACCTATCATTTGCCGATAAAACAAAGATATAACAGATCACATGGACCAAAAAGTAAACATGGAATAGCCATAATGTCTAACATTAGACATGGCTAATTAAAGCACTCAAGGGAGCAAGCATATACTATACAGTTAATGTTCAATCAGTTCAGAGTTTCTGGGATACACAACATGACAACATAAAGCATGTAAGTGTTTGATTAAATATGAAAATTCGACCCCACAATTTTGTAAATACAGCATATTAGTGTTTCAAGAATTTTATGTATTGAACCTACTCCTAGATCTGTCAGTAGATGATGGGCAATGGGTTCCAGGTATGAAAGCAAAACAAGACATAGAATCCTAGAATGTTTCTAGAAAGGAGTAACCACCTCCCCCACCTCAAAAAAAGAAAAAAGAAAAAGGTAGTAGTGAATATTCAAATAAGCAAACTCCCTTCAGGACCTGGTAACAATCAGCCATACCTCCAGCCGAAATTGAAAAACAGAACCATCTATCAAGGAGATACAAAAAAACCACAAGCTAACAAGGAAATGAAGCCTGACTTGAAACAAAAGGACACTCATCTGGGTTTCAAATGTAGAAAGAACAACCACCTTCTCCATGTAGGAGCAACATCAGAACCAGAAGAAAATTAATGGACCTCTGTCGCTGAACTCAAGTATTTAACAACTTGCCATCTAAAAGGAAGCTTAATCATCCTCTACATCAGAACCAGAAGAAAATTAATGGACCTCTGCCGCTGAACTCGAGTATTTAACAACTTCCCATCTAAAAGGAAGCTTAATCATCCTCCAGCAATCCTTGCCCAAAACAAGACCAAATAGTAGTGAAATAACTTGCAGAAGGATTGTCACTGTCCAAAATGCTTTCTCAAATTAATTATGTCTAAATGCACCAAAACTAGCAAAGAGACCCAATCATGTACCCAAAAAAAGCCATTTGAACAAAGGCAGCCTGTCAAAAGGTCAACATCATCAATATACCGTAAAGCTGCAAATTAGGAACTCACTAAATGGAGGAATAATGCAATACATTACCCGTTTTAACTCCCATTAACTGTTAAGAGATTCTAAGAGAACACAACAGTAAAACCACTTCTAATTCACCTTGCTTCCCAATTTGATATGAACATGCTTATGTACCACAGAAATTTTATTGCCAATACAAATTCCTGGCAATGCATCAGAGACCCATCTATCACCACAAAATTTCAGAGGTGCAATTTTGAACGCAAGAGACCATTAGGATTCCAGCAGCAAACAACAGTATTCTACTTTCCAAGCCAACAAAGCAAATAACCAGCAGCCATAGTAGCATTCAAAAGTGTGAGACCACATTCAAAATCGCAAATTAAGCACGCATAAGATCCCAATCAATCCATACTATTGAACATTTTACGGACATAGAACAGTAGATTAAATGCCAGCTTTCACGAGTTCAAAAGATCGATCCACTTCCTTCTCACAAACCAAGGAAACAAGATGCCATGAGACATACTTCAAACCCTCTGTATCGAGCTTGGTTGGCACCTAGCTCTTCAGCTGCAACCAATAGAATAAAACTTTAGTTACCACAATTGAATGGATTCCATGAATATCAGTGAAAATCAACAACAAGAACAACATACCCAGTGAAAATCCCACAAGTGGGGTCTGGGAGGGGAAAATGTTAGCAGACCTTACCACTACCTCATAGAGATAGAGAGGCTATTTCCAATAAAAATCAGAAAGTCCAAAATACCTACTCACCTTAAAGCATTAACCAGCCCGCGAGCCAGAACCCCGACGATCGTATGGCCCCGAACGATCACGGTTATATCGTTCACCTCCCCCATGTACGCCACCATCCTTGCTGCTGCGGGTTCCAAAGCGGTCTCCATTTCTTTCAGGTCCATAATGGCCACTACCTCTAGAACCACCACCTTCGCCACCACCGTACCTATCATCTCTGCCGCCATACCGACCACTCCGACCTCCTTCACTAGGGCATTCTCTAGCAAAGTGTCCCGGCTTGCCACACTTAAAGCACTCTCCACCACCAGATCCCCGCCCACCTCCATATTCACGATTACTACGACTGCGATCACGACCTCGATCTCGGTCACGGTCACGGGCCCGATAACTATCATAATCTCTACCAGAACCTTGTTGAGGCTGGGCTTTGTCCACAGTGATGGCACGTCCATCCAAATCCATCCCATTCATTGCATCAATGGCTTCTTCCATTGCTTTCTTTTCATCAAATGTAACAAAGCCAAATCCTTTAGATCGGCCAGAAAACTTGTCAACTACAACCTGAACATAACAGAAAGAGAGTTTAGAGGTGTGGCATGTTTAAAATCTATATATCCGGATAAAGTACAAGAAAATGGGAAACAAATAAGGAAAAGGAAAGAGATGAAAAGGTTGTTGCAGTGCTGCTATAGACTTAATGACGCAGAAACCAAAATGTATTCTGCAATATTTGTCAGTAAAGTGCTCACAACAGGACTGTAGCATATCACTGTTTATTCACGCACTGAGAAGTTTGCGTCACTGGTGGTTTCATGTAGTGGCTGAAATTGCATCTTGCAAAATAAAAATGAATTAGTTCTTCCCTACAAGGCTCCGGTGTTCCAGTCATGACTAGGATGAATAATCCTACAGGCTTTGGAGTATTAGTTGTTAGTTCTTGCTAAGACCACTGATCCTATAATTAGTCTAAGGAAACTGATGTTTTTTCAGAATTCCCAGACTGAATTTGAAAAGCACAGGTTTTCTATTCAACAAATACAAAGCTACACGTCTTATCAAAAAGACTATGGATATCTCACTTAAAAATAGACTAGAAAGCTCTTGTAACTGCTCACAGTTTCTTCTTTTTTTCCGGTAAGTAGTTCCTCATTAAATAAGGTGGATGAGCATATATTTTCCTGCTCATTTTGCATTTTAGCACCACTCTTTAAAAAAGATCCTCCAGCCATTTCAGGGGGGGAAACCTCATTTTTCTTTGATTTTCCCTTGCACATGAGAAGGGAGTACAGCACTATGTATAAATAAGAAAAATAATAGTACATAACATGCTACGACATTCAATGTACGAGAGCTCTTGGAAAAACTGCTTTCATGATTAGAATGAAACTAACTCACAAGAGGTTAAAAAATAGTTTCTATTGATTTCACCAAAAACCCGCATGGAAAGGGAGATTGTACCAGCAAAATATGAAATATACCCCTTTCTCTTGAGGAGGAAGAATTCAACAGGCAAGAATGGACCAACCTAACAGTTTGTGGTGTGCACTGGAGGTGGGCGTGGGAGAAAGAAGCCCAAACAAATAGAAGAATAGTAAGACAACCTGTAAAGAATAACTAATTACCTTTGCGTCAAGAAGATTGCCAAACTTCCTAAATGCATCCTTTAGCCCTCGATCCGACGTTGACCATGATAAGTTACCAATGAAACAGCGGTACTCATCATCCTCCCCCATTTTCAAGCAGCTTTTTCCTACTGAAAAGGAAAGGCATGGGGAGAGATAGAGGGGGCGAGGAAAATCAAGAATCAACCAGAGGTGAAACACATCAAGGCTAAATTAGAGAATGTTGTATAGCAAGTCCTATTAATACAGTTTTTACTATGAGAGCCGTTGTCTTTTCACTACATGACATTCAGTCTCAAATAAAAAAAATTAAAAAGTGCTCCAAGTAATCATCAATGATGTGGGTTCCTAAATGCTGATCTTTTTTTGATAAGGGTTCCTAAATACTGATCTATTGGACAAATTTTGAAAACGTAGAGACTACAAGACAAAAGTTTCATGCTTTGGTGTAGTTAAAAGAATATCATGTCTACGCTTATCAAATGTCTGTTAGTGTGAACTTACATATCATGTTATCCTACTTATTTATGTAATTTATCAATGCTATGACACTTTGTTTTGTTACAAAGTTCTGAGTTTTGCAAAAAGTAGCTTCTAGAAATCGAAATTGAATGCAGAATAATATGATCAAAAGTTGAAAACTACGAGCAAATAGAAAATGAGCAGAACGGAGGTGCAGCTAAGTTCAAACAATAACTCACTCCTGTCTTATAAAACGATATTGTAGAACCAAATAATTATTGGACCGTAAAGCAGCCAAGACTAAGCGATTGTTCCCAAATAGTAATTCAAGATATCACATTCTGAAATAAAAAGAACTCATAAACTTGCAGACAACCAATATTTCGGTCCTAGTTTCCATAAAGAAATGAAACAAAAAACACCAGTCTGGTAAGTTAAGATTTATTGGCCCCTTGAAATTCTTAACATACAGTTCACCAAATAAAACAATATCCTTCTGAAAAAAGACTTGCTATTAAGCATCTAAGAAAACAAAAGATTTGCATTATTTTTAACATTAAAAAAAAAAACACCAGTACTGCCTACACACCAACTATCATTACATCAAATTTTCAATATTAACACAAAATATTTGAATCATAAGGAGAGGAATTTGTGTTTCTTAAATGGATGGCTTAAAATGGGTTGTATCAATGAATGATTCAACCTATCCCAAGTTTATTTGGATCGCAGAGATTGTCTCAGAACGGAAGAGGAGTGGGTCACATGCTGATAACCTAAGTTGCTCGGACTCGGGTGAGTACATCTAATATGGGTGCAGATCTAAAAGTCAGATTTTTTTATCCCATATATGGATCTAAGTGCAACTAGGGGTACTGAGCTACAACTAATAAATGTATATATATCTCGATTAACTAGAGCTATTGAACTAACAAATATTTTATTCATAAGATATCTCGTATAAGCAAAACATTCTCACACTTTATATAATTATATAAGTGATATAAACCCACAAATCAAACCAAATACCCGATCAATCTATACTTCACACTCATAGATGTAGTCAAAGCACTCGAGGTAAGTTGATCCAGTCAGATGTGGATCCCACACCCATGTCAAGTTGTATTGAAGCAAGATAGCTCATAACCAACCTGTCCAACACAAAACGCATCTCCATATGCTCTTTTTTTCTTTTTCCTTTTGCTCTTGAGTGCCGGGGAGTAATGGGAAACTTAAATAGATTATTGAGTTGCAAAAAAAGTTATTTATTAGGAAAAAAGTAAAATTATATCCCAGGTTCAAAATCATGTTTTTTCTAAGCTGGTAATGTAGCCCAAGTGGAAACCAACCATTTGCGAGGGTTGATCTGGGGGAAACCCATATTAGTCTTCTATTAACATTACGCAAAAAAACCCATTCAACATTTGGATGTTTGAAGAGCTTTACACATTTATGGATCAAAATTGATACTAATACTAGATATGGAACTGCAGAATATGGATGTCTTTCTTTCGAACTGACACCATATCTGCGGGTACAAATTGAACAGACTAAACATGACAGAACTGAGAAAGAAAAAATTGACCTTCTTTTCTTTTGAAATATGTAAATATGAATTAGTTGATAAGCAAGAGAAACATAAAAAAGATTCTAAATCAAAATTACACAAATCGCAACAAAACCTAAGTAAAAACTCGACTACATATGTAAGGAAAAGGAATTAAAAATTGATTGATACCTTGAAGAGTGAAAGCCGCAGAGTGACAAGAGAGAGAAGCGCGTTTGAGGAAGGAATATTTAGGGTATTATGGTGTGTACGCATAGAGATATAGAAGGATCTATTCCCCCTGTTGCAATACGTATGCACTCATCCTGCTTGACCCGTAACGACCGCTTCCTTGCTTGTGTTAAAACTAAATGTAATCTATATCTATCTATATTATCGTAACTAAATAAATCTTAATATTAAAATTAATAAAATATTATAAAATTATTAAAAAAGAAATTTAGCCTTATCAGGTTATCTAAAAAGTTTTCATTGATGTAATTATCAAAATCCTACTTATTTTCAATAATATTTTTGAATTATAATATTATTTTTTATATAATTGATTTGTCAGTACTATTTGAACTTTCTAATTTGAATATTAAATTACTATAATACCCCTAAGTTAAAAATCAATGTAACATATTTTTTTTATTTTATATTATATTTATTTAATTATATTGCATTACATAGAAAGCAGATAATTTTTCACATTAAAGGATGGTGACTTTTTCGAAAGGCTATGACTATTTCAAGGAGTTATGATTTTTTCAAAAAGTTATGACTTTTTTGAAGAGTTGTGTCTGTTTCGAAGGGTTATTACTTTCTGAAGGGTTGTGACTTTTTCAAAGAGTTATGACTTTTTCGAAGTGTTATAACTTTTTCAAAGAGTTGTGTCTTTTTCGAAAGATTGTGACTTTTCTAAAGAGATTATTGTAATATCCCAACTTAAAAATTAATTTAATATATTTTAAAAGCGGATAATTTTTCACATTGAAGAATTGTGACTTTTTTTTTAAGATTGTGACTTTCAAAGAGTTGAGACTTTTTAAAAAACTTGTTACTTTTTCGAAGAGTTATGAATTGTGACTTTTCGAAAGGTTTTAACTTTTTCGAGAAGTTGTGGTTTTTTCGAAAAGTTATGATTTTTTGAAAGAGTTATGATGTTTTGAAAGGTTATGACTTTTTCGAAAGGTTGTGACATTTTTTAAGGATTGTGACTTTTTCAAAAGGTTGTGACTTGTGACTTTTTCAAAAAATTACGACTTTTTTTTGAAGGATTATGACTTTTTTGAAGGGTTGTGACTTTTGCGAAGTGTTATTATTTTTCCAAATAATTATGACTTTTTCGAATGGTTGAGAAAAGATAAAGTATCATTTAATCAGAAACAATGCATTTTGAGTTTTGTTAACGTCTATTAGGTTATTTAATTAATTTTTAAAATATTGAATTTTCTAAGAAAAATAAATAAGAATTATGTGAGAGTATCACGTAGGCGGCCATAACATTCTCTTTTATATATATTATTACTACTATTAATAAGAGTGAAGAAGCAGGCACGTCATGGTCGACATGTCTGCTTCAGTTGCTTACTTAAGCAGGCAGTTGCCTGTTGACGTGTCTACTTCAGCTGTTTGATTTTAATTTTTTTTTCTAAAAAAAAATTCAATTGATTATTGAAATTGATCTATCGACGTCACATAAAAGGGGACAGAAGAAATAACATGTATTATTTAATTAAAAAACTACGTAAAAATTACCATAAATCTGGATAAGTATAAAAAATACTATAAATCATGATATTTGACAACTTCAAATTTTTTTTGGCGTCACATAAAAGGGGGCAAAAGAAATAACATGTATTATTTAATTAGGAAACTACGTAAAAATTACCATAAATTTGGATAATTAACAATAGTAATATATCTATATATGAAAATTAAATAAAAATACTATAAATCACAAGAATTAACAACTTCAATATTTAAAGACATACAAAAAGTTCAATTAACACTTGAATCAGTGTCGCATAAATAAAGATAGATAGATAATATATGTTATGTAAAAATGGCGTAAATGTAATATAGATCATAATAATTTAAAAAATTAAAAAATAAAAGACATAAAAAATTAACTTTAAAAATTTTATCAGTGTCATTAAATTGGGACAAGAGGAATAACCTATATTATTTAAAAATTATGTAACAAACACTATAATTCACAATAATTAATAATTTAACTTATTTAAAAATCATATTTAAATTTAATTAACTTTCTAAATTTTATTTATATCACATAAATTAAGATACAAAAATAACAGATATTGAGCCCGCATTGGCACGACACTAGTGTCTAGTAGTATGTATATATAGGATTAGAAGCATCAAAACTCCGTGTTTTAACCTTTTTGCCTGGTATTGTGAAAGTTTAATTTTTTTTAAATTTAATTATAAAACTATCTTCTTTATTTTACTTTTTTATTATATCTGTTAGAATCAATAAATAACAATATAATAATTAAACACATGATGAACAATAATTTTATCTAAAAAGGAATTTTTTAATGAAGGACAAAAAGTTTAAATAACATTTCGTTTCAAAACCTTTAATTTAATTACAATAAAAACATCTTCTTTATTTTAATTTTTATTATGTCCATTATAATCAATAAATAATGATATAATAATAAAAAAATGATGAAAAAATGATTTTTTTCTAGTAAGTTCAAACAACATTTAAGAGTATTCATACTTTAAATATAGTATAGATATAGGTAGATAGATTATTTATTGATTATAATAAACATAACAAAAATTAAAATGAAGAAGATTTTCTTATTTTAGTTAAATTAAAGATTTTTAAAACTTTCACCAAAATAGGCAAAAGAAAGTAAAAAAACATCCCCCATGAAGGGTTTAAAAAGGAGGCAATTTTTCTTTTTTAAAAAAAACCTTAAAAAAAGGAGATGGACAAGTTTATATCGGGTGCATCGGATTTAATTGTTAAGGAGTGTCGTACGACTATGCTTATAAAGGAGATGGATATTTCGAGGCTTATGACATACGCCGAACAAAT
>JBCEWC010020376.1:0-10958 GCA_038996855.1 Solanum aculeatissimum
TTGTTTTAGATGTGGTAGCATGGTTCATAAGGTCGTTAATTGTCCAAGGAAGGTGAAGAAATACCAAGTGGCTTTGGATAGAGGTGGACTATTACGACCTCAGTATGGTCGATGTGGGAAGAATCAAGAGGTTGCATGTAGAAGAGGTTCAGGTACTTGCTTCAGATGTAGTGGTGAGGGCCACAAGGTGAACTGTGTGGGCCGCTATATATGAAATTGAATCTCTTTGAATTATCTTCGCAATTCAACCGGTTTCACTCCATTCGGAGTTCATATGTGAAAGTTATGGCCAAAACGGTGAGACTACCCGTATTTGGAAGGACACTAGAAAGAGGTTCTGGAAATGGGCTAAGGACTAGACCATGGACCGTGTGAAGATCCACGGTCCTTGTGGGGGCTCGTGGGGGGTTCCAGTGGGCTCCTGGTGGTCAGGACCCTTGCCAAATACCAAGGCAAACCCAACGGGCTCCTGCTTGTGTTGAGAGTCTCAAACCCTTCTTGACCCCATAGCTTGAGTCATACTTACCCTCCCCTTAGAACATAATTGCTATGTGCTATGTGATTCATGCTTATCCCATTCCCGGCAACATCCTCATAGCTTGAGCTCAAAGCCCCAAAATCCTTTAGACTTATATGTTGTTTATTATGTTACGCATAGTTGAACTGGTGATGTGGTGATGATGCTAAGATGGATGGATCGAGGACTCTTGGGTTTGCTTTTTCCATGTCATATCTAGGCCCTACTCTCGGGTCGTGACACCCTGTGGCCCTAATGTCTACTAACTCGGCTAACTAGGCTATACCAAAAATGGTAACCTTTGTGATTTGGGGTTGGTCTTCTGAAACATGTGGCTCTAATTGTACATATAGTAAAAGAGCTAGGGTAGAGGGGGAAGGAAGTGAGGTAGAGCAAGAAGGTATACATGTCTCAGGTTTCGGCTCTGCACCAGACTCAAGTGTCTCAACATCCACAATCGATGTAGTGTTCGTCGGTTTCATCCTAGCCTTTTCCTCCTCATCTCTTTAGAACTCAGCCTCAATGCGTTAGATATTTGTGAAGGTTGATAGAGTAATATCAACATCAGGTTTTTGGAAAAAAGGAACTACAGATCATTGACACAAGGCTGTAATGATTCTTGGGAATGGAAAGGAGGTCTACAGTTATTTGGCTTTGGTGAGGATCTCGGGGGCAATGATTGAACAAAGATTTAACTTCCTACGGTGCTTGATACAACCCACCAATGCCGCCTTCTAGTGTCAAAGGATAGATTCATTTTGTGATGGCATGAGGTTGTTGCTGATAAATTTGAACCAAAACCGTACAGGAATATGTTGAATCTTTCTTCTCTATCACAACCCCTTCACCCAACCACAAAGGGGTTGCACTACATATCATTGGGACCAACTATGCTTTTAGATCATCAAGGGTCTCCTTACCAACCATGTCAGCCAAATTGTGTCGAATCCAAAAGGTACAACCCAACAAATCATTTATACCTATCTCACTACAGGGGATGGGCACACCTCACAGTTCAATAATGTTGATTGGCTTTGGAATTATTTTAATCTAGCCCTTGTATTGTAGGATGACCCTGGCATAAGCCTTATAGAACTTCCAGACCCATCTTGGAATATAAGGATTCTGAGGTATGGTGAAGTGTTGAAATTGATAGAACTTTAAAGTGTCCCTAACCTTGAGGTACTTGTCAACTACCTTGTTAGTAGACAACATCCTTTCCTTCAAAATGGTTCTCAGCCCCGTGGCTTTTAACCCGTTTAAATGTCAAGGGGATATTGTCTATTGAATGGCTCGAGTGGTTTGGAGGAGTGGGTCATGAAAAGCTTTATACCTTGCCTCAATTCAGCATCATTTTTTACTTAGCTTTGAAGTTGGAGGCTCATGAATTGGGGTTTTGGACCCCACTTGATCATCATTCGAGTTGGTCCTTTCTACACTGAGGGATCCTTATTCAGCACTTTTGGGATCCTTTGGTTCAACCAGATTTCTTTTTCCCTTTTCCCATTCTTCCTTATAGGGTCTTGGTGATCATTGCTTGGCCCGCTTAACAGCTATGATGGTTGCCCGGGGTCGATGAGATCCTCCAGGAGTCACAACATCTTTTTATCGGGCCGTATCTTCAAAACAATCTAAACATTGGTGTGAGAATCAATAGTGTGAAAGAGAATAAAAAATAAGCATCAAGAAACAATCTTGGAAAAGCAGGTCACTTTGCCCACCAGACCTGTTCGATGGATCGCCGAACTAATTCGATGATCAAAATGATTGTCAGCTATCTTTATAGTATTTAGGGCCCAAATCATTATTGCATTTAGCGATGTATGAGCACATTCGGTGATCCACCAAATTGATTTGGAAGTGAGAAGTACCATCACCCAATGTAACAGAACTTAGTTAAAAGTCTGTCATAAAAGGCAGTGTATGTTGCCATTCGGTGCATCGCCAGTCAATTTCTGCGGTCAAAAGGACTATCATCGAAAATAACTAGCAATGCAAATTTCTCCAAAGATTTTAGTTTCAAGAATATCACAAGGGATGAGGGAAACTTCACAAACAACCACACTAACACGTCATCACACATATTCATAGGTCAATTTTATCCTAACATTCTCAGCATGGGTACAAATTTGATCAAACGATGACTTTACCCTTGACAAAGACATCACCGACTCTATCATCGAGAAATTTCAAGTCACACAATCAAATTCGTGGTTACCCTAACTTCACCCATAACACATGAGTCAAACACAAACCTATAAACATGTTTTTATATCTATAATCTCAAGCAATCTAATTTATCATCCAAATATAAACTACATAACAAAGCATTTTGATCAAATTGGGACAAAATACAATCACATTCAATGATTAGAAACCACACTTATCAATTATAACTTAGACCCATAACAAATACTCAATCAATTTCACCACACATCAATAAAATTAAGAACCCAACTAAAAAAGTATAACATGGAACCTAAGGTTCTAAAGGCATCATGTCAACATAGCACAGACGGCACGTAATGATTTTTCAACCTCACACAATGATTCTCATGCTTTAGTAACCACATTCGATTCCTACCAATGCAAGAACATCATCACAAGTGAAGAAAAGGGATCAAAAACATACCTCTAGTTAATGCACTGACAACTAAATTAACAAAGTTTGATTTGTTTATAATATGCTATCACAATCCTAGAGAAAATAGAGAAATTAGATGATACAAAGGTATGTAGTCGCTTAGGATGTAAAGAGGGGGAAAGTGAAAAGTAAAAGTGTGCTAGAATTTAAAAATATCAAATAGGTCGATAAGGCATGAGATTTGGCGATGCCGACTTACCCCGCTGAACATATTTGGTCATCCACCGAATGTTTTCCTGACCACCTTTTCTTATAGTTTTTCTAACCTTTTCGTTTAGAGCAAAAGGCAGTGGAACTTTGTATTACCCAACCATTTTGGTGATCCATAAAATTACAACTTTGACCATCTAATTTGAAAGAACCTAAAAAGTCATCAACTAACTCCAAAGGTGGTCGAATGAGATATCATCATTCAAACTCGGTAATTCACCGAGTGACCATTCTCGTCGCCTTACTCAAAGTCTCCACTTCGACACACCTGCACAAGTAACACCTATTATTTTAAAACCACCAAAACCTTGGGTTACCTCCCAAGAAGTGTCTAATTTAACATCGTGGCATGATAGAGTCCTTTGCAAGTCATGGCTTCTCAAACATGGTAAATGACTAACACCACCCGAAGGTCCTCAAATTGCTCATCTCTTTATATATGTTGAAAACGACCTCCTTGTCATTCACTCTAAACTTCAAGTCTCCTTTATCCACATCAACTAATTCCCTCCAGGTAGCCAAAAATGGTCTACTAAGGATGATAGGTACATCCATGTCAACTTCTCAGTCAAGAATCACAAAGTTAGTTGGCAAGATGAACTTATCTCCCTTCATGAACACATCATGCTAGATACCGATTGATATTTTAATGGATCGATCAGCCATAAGAATTCTCATTGTGGTTGGAGAAGGAGTGTCCAATCCCAATTCATCAAAGATATCCAATGGCATAAGATTTATGCTAGCTCTCAAGTTATAGAAAGCTTTGTCAGATTCGCACACCCCAATCGTGCATGGGATAATAAAAGCACGTGGTCATCTTTCTTTGCCACTAATTTGTTTTTCACAATTGCACTACAATAGTGTGATACCTCTATTATCTCACATTCAAGATTCCTTTTCTTGGTCATAAGATCTTTCATAAACTCAGCATAACCTGGCATCTCCGTTAGAGCTTCAACCAATGGGATATTGATAGAAAGAGAGTTGAACATTGATAAAAACTTCTTGTACTTGGTGTCATAATCCTTATTCTTCAACCTTTGGGGAAACAGAGGATAAATCTTTACTTGAGCGCTTTCAACTTTCTGGGATGAGGGAAAATTCTTGAGGGGGTATATTTTTAGCCTTACTCAGTTCATCCCCAACCTTGACATTGCTACCACTCTCGGGATTTCCGAGAGAGTTAATTTTCTCATTAACAATCACATCTCCACCTTTCTCTTCCAGTCTGTTATCCTCCTTACATAAAGAGGACTTGGCAGTTCCTTTTAGATCAACATTCAGAAGAGGTATGTTTCCTTCAATAACCTTGCTACTACAAATTGTAATGGTTATGCATTGTTGGTTGTCACTCCTTAGATTAGCCATTATTCGCTAAGCAAACCATATTTTGGTCATTGGTTAGGATAAGATAAGATTATGCCTAATTGAGTTTCCAAGTGCTTCATAGAAATCGAATGGGAAGTCACTGTTTGACTCAATTAGGAAAAGTCAGATTTTATCTCTTTTATCACATTATCTGAAGCCTCCATCTTATTTAGGATTTTGTGAGCATATCCTCTGTACAAAGCTTTCCAGATTCACAATAATATCCTTAGTCTTCGTCCTATCATGAGAAGGGATGTATCGATCTCTTTCACCTTCTCTTTTTCTCACCCACTCTTTTGGTCTCTCTATTCTCTTTCTTGCCAACCACCATGGTTATTTCAATCTTCATTCTCGGGAGGCCTTGGAAAGGCCAGGAAAGAACCCATCACATGGTTCTCCATGTAGTATACCTCCTTATTATAAGCAACATCATATGGCACATCATCTAGAGACATACCACTAGCATAACTGATAACATTTACACTCTAATGACCACCACCCATCACATACTTCATGAATAGATCAAGTTGAGTCATTATCCTAGCCATATTCTCATCTCTTTCTTTATCCTTTGCCAATTGCTCTTTGGATGGTCCCCTAGGCATAGAGAAAATGAGGTCATCATAGGTATATGATGCTCAATTTATCATTATCATGTGATCAAGCAAAGTCGAGGCTGCAACAAAAGATTATTTCATTATGACACCCCTCATCCATTGTCAGCAATTCCCTTATTCACCGTATCAAGACTCATATAAGAATATTGAAGAAGAATATGGTCCTGGACACCATGATTTGTACATTGGAGCAAAAGCTTTTGGAACCTCAACAAAGCTTCATGCAACAATTCCCCATTAATTCTTTTAAAGTTTTCAATGCTCCTCCTCAGTATCATCATTTTGGAAGGAGGGAAAAATATTTCAAGGAATGCTTTGAGTAACTCCTCCCATGAGGTACTAGAATCTCTCAACAGCTCAGTCAACCATCCAACAACTTCTACGAACAAAAAGAATAGAAACAATCACAAATGGATTGCTTCTTGAGTAACTCCCTTGAAGCTAAATGGTGAACATATATCCACAAAATTGTGGATGTGCTCATGTGGATCCTCTTATTCTAAGCCACCAAATAATCCCTTCGATGGGAGTAATTGGAGCATAGTTGTTGTAACGTAGAACACAACATTGCTCGCAAGTGGGGGCAATTAAATGGCACCAGTGCTACATATTTGGCCCCAGTTGACATTATTTAAGTTCCTAATATCATCACGATTTATACTCCCCTCGGTAGTCATAGCTTCACCAAAACAAAAATCAAAACAACACAAAAGAAAAGAAAAATAAGTAAGAAAGTTCAAACTATAAAAGATTAGTTCAATCAAACACGTCTAACAAGAACAGAACACTGTTCCCCGGTAACGATGCCATTTTGATGTTCGCCTCAACATACCTCAAACACATTAAGAAGGTCTTGCGGTTGTCATCACATATTTAACCAACAAGGAGTCGAGGTTGAATTAACAGAAAATGGTTGTTCAAGTTTGGAAGTATTAATTTGAACTAAAGGATTGTAGCGTCAATTATAGTGCTTACAACTAACATGTATCTAATAAACAATTGCTAGATTTGAATTACAATAATATTTAGGAGATATGTCAAGGGTGTGTTAATATGGGATAAGAATTCGACAAAAGGGTTGTATAACTTGAATAAATCTGTCAATTGAATGTGAGTAGGCGAGAATGCTTGTGACCACTATTTTTTATAAGACAATAGTAGTGTATCACATGAACTTATTATAGCTTCATCTACGAAATTGCACTAGAACATGCATGTCCTAAGAAATTTATAAGCAAACCTTCTAATACCTTAGCTGTTGAATCCAAATCACGCACTCAATAAAACCCACAATATTTCAATGTTATCATACTCATTACACACTTCAATCATTCATAATTAATGCAACAATTAAAGATCTAACATCACCATCAGTTTGTAACCTCAACATTTTAGTTAAACATAGAAATCAACATGAACTCACTTCAATCAACAACAAAACAATAAAAATAGATAAGACATAATAATAAATCAAGTACCCATGTCAATTACACACCCCTAACAATAAGGGTTTTAGCATAACATAATTAAAAGATAAAACTGAGTATCAATATCAGCTTCCATTGCAATGGGTAAGAGTAAATATAAGGAATTAGAAAGAATCTATTCTCTTCTTGCTCTAATTTCTCTTCCACAATCTTTAATTCTAAACCCTTTTCTCCAAGAATGTGCACTTCTCTCTCTAGAGGAAAGGTTCAGTATACTCTCTGATTCTATTCTCTGTAATATTCTATCTTCTTGTACAAATTAACTCTTTTTATACTCCATACAAAATTTAGTTGAGTTTGTGCACATTTCACCAATAGGCAATCAAGGTCGGCCATCGCCAAAAACTTTAGCGGTACGTCAAATGTGTTCTTGACCATCGTTTACTTTAACTGATGAAGGCCTTGTTCTCTACACCTTTAGATGACGCGACTATGCATCTCTGATCTTGTTCGGCAAATTGTCAAACCTTCACTACCATCGCCTTTAAGCTCCACATTTGAGGGGTTGGACTTTGCAACATTAGGCGGTCAGTGTCACCCTTTGGTTATCTACCGAATAAGTTGGTGACACCAATTTTGAACACCTTTTAGGCACTTTACCTCTTTTGTTTTTTGTTGTTGAGTATTGTCCTTCCAAGCACTTTCATCCTCAATTCTAACATTAAACACACAGATTAGTAAGCATATGAGACATAATAGTACATTGAAGACAATATTTTTTGCTTTGTAAGCTCTATATGAGTCAAAATATGGACTCATCAGATACTCTCTACGAACATGGAAAGGGAAGGCACAAACACGAAGGGTTAAGTAATGTTGACCTCTGAGAACACGGTCAACCCTCCGTGAACGCGAAGTGTTATTATCATAAAAGCTTGGGCAGTTTTGAGATTTCACCATTTTGATTCGAAATTGAATATACACACATTATCAGCCCAGCATTCATCATTACTTGAAAAAGCTGGAAAGAATTGAAGATTGTCCATCTTTCATTGAAGAGACAACACACCTTAGCATAGATTTCTAGTGTTAGGTTAGGATTTTGGGCAAGTTTTCTACTATTTCTAGTGGGAATTGAAGAGTGTCAGCTTCCATTGTAAAATCTCTTAATAACTCTTACTTTCCATGCTCTTTCTTTTACAAAATCTACCATGTCAAGTTCACCAAAATCACAAGGCAAGATTTTATTAAAAATAGACATAGGGCAACCCCTATAGACTCTTCTACCAATAATAAACTCACCAATGGGGGTAGACACCTCAAAGGGTTCACATAACAACTCGAGACACACATCAAGCCTATTAGCAACAAATGGGGTAATTAAAGATAGAGTGACACCTAGATCCAATAAAGTATTTCATCATAATCATAAACCTTTAACATGTTGGTAACAATATCAGATGCCTTATCCACCCCGTGCCTCCCAGGAAGAACATAGAATCGGTTGTGACATGAAGCATCCCCTTATTGACCACCTTGTGCCCTTTGGTCTCCATGAGCATTATATCCTTGATAATGAACATTTCTTCTTTTGTTTTGAGTATGCGGACAATCAAAAACATTGCGGCCAATCTTTCCACACCCAAAGCACACACCTGTGTTCCTCCAACATATACCACTATGATTCCTTCCACAGTTTGTGCACCTAGGAAGGGTCGGTCTAGTATTTCTACCTTAAGCATGAGTCTTAGGGTTTGACAGCCTATCATTGGTGAACCTTTGTTGAGCATTTGATGACCCTTGACCTTGAAATTTGTGGCCTTGTTGGAAATGTCCCTTACCTTTGAAAATTGCCGTAGAAGTCCATATTCAAATCAAGCCCTTTTTCTCCCTTCTACAGAATCCACTGGACAAGCCCTCATCTTATGTCCAATACATCCACCCTTGAAACAAGAATTTGTATCAGCCAAACACTTCCATTAATGCTTATTACCATACCCTTGACAAATGGCAAAAAGGTGTCCTTCCTTATTGAATTTGAGTGTCAAAACACCACTAGAAGATGAAGCACCATTAACTCAGGCTTTCTTAGCCTTTTTTTCTCCTTTCTCCTTATTTAATGCTCTAGGGGTGATCATCTGCTAACTTAGTTGAGGGATCACAACTTGAGCCAATAGCCATAGAGCATATCAAAACTCTGTATTAGAAACTTGAGCGCTAGGGAATTGATCAACCAGTAAGGAATGGTTACCATCTTGTCCACTTTGACTGGCCTAAGACATATTTTGAAACATAATGAATGAGAATAAAAAATAAACCTAAGAGGATTTTGCTCTATCACACGACATAGATTAGAAAGAAGTGAGTCATTTCCTAAATGCCTCATAGCATCCTGTTCATAGTCGTGATGTGCTTCACAACTATAAACAAGACTCTACTTGATGTGATATGTTTGATTTCCAAAGACCATTTACAAACCTAGTGCTCTGATAGCAAGTGTGTCATGTCTCGAGCCTAGGGCCTAGGTGTTACACGGCGAGTGGGAATCTAAAAGTTCCCAAACAAGCCTCATAGCATACATAAGCACATCTTTGGTCATGGAAGCATAGATCAAGCATCAAACAATACAATCAAGGGAAAATCGAGGCTTTGGACTTACACTATAGGGATAGAAAGGGGATAGGAATTTCCACCATCCATTCACAACAAAGTCTAAGGGGAGGGTTAATAGGACTCAATATATTGGGAAGTTGGGACTTAGGAAGATCATCACTTGCCATCAACATCCAACAAATACATACAAGGTATAGGGGCCAAAGGATATCTCCATAGATACATAAATGTCATAAGATTTAAGCACTTAACACTATCCAACAACACCTCTAGACATGAGCAGAATGGGGGTCAAGACATCTCTCGGGCTCACCCTCAAAAGTAGATAACAAAAGAAAATAAGTCTTAACATAAGTATGATAGAAATTGGTTTTGTCCCAGAAATGGAGGACTTACCATAAGTAAGCCTTCAAGAAACAAACTAATCATGTGGAGGTGGATGTTAGGATCTCTGATGCCTACATGGTTAGATCATATAGGTAAAAAGTATGTGTTAGTACATGGAATCTACTAAGTATCAGGGATGCAATGTAACAAGGAAACCATAAGCCATAATATACAAGATGCATAATCATGTACAAGGGAAATAATCTTTATACGACATGAATGTTAATTGCCTTAGTTAAATCATGCATGGAGGAAAGTCAAAATATCATAATCATGACACATACATATGTGGGAAATAGACCTTTACTAACACATAAGACCATGTGAGCTATTACATGTAATCCCCATGTTGCCTCCACACCAAAAACGAAGTAGTCTACTTGCCAAGGTAGACCATACCTCTCCTTATGGTAACACCACCCATTTTGGAGGGGTACCTCATCACCTTATAGGGTATGGAACACCACCCATTTTGGAGAGGATTTTACATGTACCTATGGGAACATACCTATTTTGGTGGTTAAACATAACATGGAACTATCTGTGGATAAACTAGCTATTACATAAATCCTACTATGGCATATAGTTAAGAGACAATAGGAATCTACAAGGGTCCTCTTAGTGCTAAGTATAGACCCACAAGATATGTAAATGTAAACATAGATATTTCATGCATAAGCTCATAAATCAAATACCATGACAAAAGTAGCTCATTAAAACCATAATCATAATAAAAAGGGATTCATAATTTTCATAATATTTCCTGTCACGGCCCAATACTGGTCATGATGGCACCTGTTAGGTCACCTACAAGCTAGCCAATTCCCAACCTCACGGTACCTATCTTGAATCACTAGTCATAACAATACTAGATATGCCTAAATAAACTAACACACTCTACCCAAAACTTGAAAGTCTCACAACCTAGATATGGGGCCAAGATGTGACATGGAGAAGGAGAACCCAGAAGTCCTCGATCAAGCCATCATAACATCATTACTCATATCATCGATTCGAAAGCGTGGAAAGTAAACACATAACACATAATTCTAGGGGAAAGGGGGCTTTGGACTCAAGCTATGGGGATGTTGTTGAGAATGGGATGAGCATAAATCACATAGCACATAGCAAGTATTTCTAAGGGGCGGGTAAGTAAGACTCAAGCTATGGGG